>CAJNOQ010001680.1:0-29422 GCA_905250885.1 Didymodactylos carnosus | reverse complement strand
AAAAAAAGAGAGAATGACCGTTGTGTATAGACTAGAATCTTTTTCTTTATAAACACATACGATTTCTTCTTTTCTTAACATACGATAGTTTTTCATCAGTTTTTTTTGCAAATTATGTGTGTTTTTATTCTTTTTTCAAAGGAATTATTCCAAAAAAATGAAGTATTGTATAAGGTAAGTGCACCACATTGTCGAGAGAGAGAGAGAGAGGCAGAGAGAGAAGGGAGAGAGAGGGGAGAGAGAGAATTATGATAAATAAAATCTTTTAACTTTTCCTTAGTCACCGAGTTGAACTATATCCTTCTTAGGTCGGGACCTCTTTATCTTTCTCAGATAATGCATAAAATCTAACATATCTTCTGTATAGATTTAATTAAACATGATGGTCTGAATGAGAACCTTGAACTAGTGCGTTGTCAATCAAGCGGTGAAGTTTCTAATATCAGTATTGATTTGTAATACAACAATTGTTTATTATTAACAATGATAAATTGTCTTTGCGTAGAAAAATGAACATTGGATATGACTAGACTATATGCGATAAATAATAGTTGTAACAACGAATACTTTTGAGTAAGTTTACATACAATCTAAAAACACACATAATTTGCAAAAAAAACTGATGAAAAACTATCGTATGTTAAGAAAAGAAGAAATCGTATGTGTTTATAAAGAAAAAGATTCTAGTCTATACACAACGGTCATTCTCTCTTTTTTTTAAAACAATATTACGTTATATAGAATACACACGCATCTACTCAGTTGTTTCTATACATTCAAAAAAACAACGCGGATAGAAACACGAAAGAATATAATAAGATATTATCACATAATTATGTGATAATTATGGTGACCGTTTAAGTGCCGTTTTTAGACCGTTGTCATAACGTAGCTTACGGGCTGTTTTCACATCATAAATTAATAGTGTAAAAACGGTACATTAACGGTAATCGTAGACGGCATATTTTACACCGTTAACGAGCAGTTCTGTTTGGCCTGGGTAGTATTCTAATATTAATACTCACAACATTTAATAAAAAGTTGCGCCATACAGCACTTGTGCCATGTACTTGTCTCGAATACTTGTTTAGCTAGTATCTGTTGTTGTTTTATCACAACATCGAATTTTGTTTCAATAACGACCGATATTCCATGTCGATTTTAAAGCTTACTTTAGTTTTGTCGGACCACGTGCAGTAGCGAATTCATACATGACTCAAGCAATATCTCGTCTATTCTGGGTTGCTTTATACAGACACTGCTCATTATTAACACACAGATCTCACTTTAAATCCATCGTTTACCAATGGTCTCTAGCGTTTATTCTACCATTATCTGTGCTAATTAAACTGACCCGTTTCAGCAATGACCTGTTGCCCGTTCACTCGTTACTTAGGCAATCTTTGTTTTTTTCCTTTCCTCATTAATATGTTTAAGTTTAGGGAACTATCCCATTCAAATTCAGCTTGAAAATCAGGATGTATATGTTTAATAAATATACATAGTCATCTGTGTCTATCTTGTTACTTGTGTGACAATACTATGAATTATGATAAAGTTTCGTCGTTTAAAACGAGAAAAGATAAAGACAAAGATATAAAGAGTCGTTTTCCTCTTATCAGATATGATTTTTGAGGGTTTTCTTCTCACAAACGGTTATAGAGTAAAAACTTCAGATTTGATCAAAGGCAAGTGCCATATTTTTATAAGATGCCAAATTAGAGAAATATTTTTATTAGTAATTTGCCACAGTATATTGCAGTTTTAGGGAAAAAATGTCATCGTAGATATGGTAAGCGTAAATATCCGGTATATAAAAGATCGGAGACTCTTACTGTATACATACCACATTGCCAGAAACTACGTTCTTCCTATTAAACAATAGTCTATATAGTGATGCCCGAGAGTAGAGATTATCATCAGAAAAACTACTTATGAAATCAATATTACCTATTAAACGAAGTAAAAATTTCGGCAAGCCATTGCACCAGAAACAAATCTTCGTCTAAGAGTTTTTTAGAATTTTGATTTTTTTTTGTTGCAAGGGTCTCGAAGTATAAATGGGATACATGAGTACATGGATAAAAGTGCACAAAATTACAATGTGATATTTTTCTATTTTTTGTATATAACTATTGCTACTATGTTTTTCTTTACCTAAATATATTGAGGCCATTTGTGTCGTTTTTATTATTCAACAATTTTTGACCAAGAATAGAAGATAAAAGATAAACAAAAAAAGCCGAACACAAATGCACAAATTCGATTAGGTCGACATCATAGGAGTAATAATAATAATAATAGTTTATAATATATTAGTGTTAACATCAGTAGATAAGACAAAAAAAAAAAAGAGAACAGTAACAATAGACAAAGAAAAAAGAAAAACATTCCTAGAAGAGAAAAAAACGAGAATTGTACAGACTTAGCGAGAGAGATAGAGAAAATAAAATACACAACAGACGTTATTATTTAATGGCAGACTAATATGAATATTCACATAAGTGGCCAATTGCACATACACACACATGTTCTTTGCATACAGATCTTAGATAAATGAGAGCGTTCTGATCTGATAGAAAGCAACAACCAATAAAAAGATAGAGACGAGAAGAGAGAGATCATCACTTGAGAGGCATGCTCATATCTTTTTCTCATATTATTGCTTAAGTAACACAATAGAATAATAAAAATAAAAGTGCATACGCGAGTCGGTCTGATTGCTGAATATCATACGTTAAATTTCAGTACTCAAAAACTTACAGTAATAAAAAACAAAAAAAAAATTAAGAGTCATTTTTTAGATTCTTTCGCTTCTCAATAATAGAAGAAAGCAATAACAACAAACAAACGTGAAAAAAAAAGAGAAAACAAATAATAAAAATACTGTAAAGGAAGGCGCTGCGACATGGACAATGAGGATTGTTTTATGCTTTGTCAAAAAACATCGGTGATAAGAAGAAAGATGATATTAGCAGCTAACATGTCCCACGTACAATACTATGTCTTCCTTACATATTATATTACATACACAAAAACAAAATACATCAAACATACTAAAAAACAAATAATAATTTTATGTATATTTATATATTAGCAAAACAAAAGAACGAAAAGAAAAGAAACAAACAAGCAAATAAACAAACAAAACATTAAAGGCACCGAATATGTTGAAAATGGACAATGCATTTCATCGTTCACATGCACATATACACACACACATATACATATACAGTATGAAACGGCCAGCTGTTTTAAAGCAGGAGCATTACGGCTAATACAATCAATTCAATATGCACAAACTAAAATAGAAAATAAAATAATAATTTAAATTAAGAAAAAAATGACATGTGTATACTTACAAACATACTCTAATGGCTATCAATCAAGTCTTATTTTCATACTCCTTGCCAATAATTTGGAGGTATAGAATGATGCATGGGATTTATGAATTTCGTATTACCATCCAAAGATGGTGAAGGAGAAACAAGTGATTGACCACTATTATTTATGCCACCACTTCCACCGCCATTACTTCCATTTAAATCCTCTTTTTCTTCTTCACGTCGTCTTAAACAAGCTGCTTTTGGATTCAAATTACGTTCTAAATAATGAAATAATCAATAAAGATTTTGAATCATGACATAAAATAATCTAAATACATGCAGCAAAAAATCAAAAAAAAGAAAACAAAAATATGCAAAAATAGGAAATGGTCGTGACGTTCATTTATTGTTTCGTACTCCATATATATATAGATACATAGAATCATGCATGGGAGAAAAAAATCTTATTTTCTTAACGATTGAATAATTAACTTAAACGATTTAAAAGTGTAAAAAAAACCATCAAATAAACGAAAAAAATTACATAATAAAGCAAAAATAAAACTATTCCGAATATTTTCTCTTTTTTCTCAAAGTACTTACCTCGAACTTGTTGTTCGAGATTTGTTATAACAGCAACCGCTAACAGAATCAAAAATCATTTAATACTCATTTAAACATATGATAAACGATTAGTAAATGAACTTAGAGAATCCTAACCTCACCTTGTTGCAATATGGAAAGTTTAGTTTGTGGTTTATCTGTTTTTAGATGAATACTACACATTTGTCCGAGCTCTTTGAATGCATCATTTATGTCGCGTACACGCAACCTAAAAGCAAAATAATAGCAAAAAAAAAAAATGTCGACTCTTATTCATTAGTGTCAAATGCGCTTTGTCAATATTTGATTTTCAAATGGGACAGATTCAACTGTGCGCAAGAATTACGCAACAGAAGATTATACAAAAATAATTATAGCAAAGGATGTGTGAGAACACCGACATGGAATTATTGTCAATTCATTTTGTCGATTAAAAAAAAAAAAATGTAAAAAGAAAAATGTCAAACCGTGTAAAAAAAAGTGGGCATGAACGAATGGTAGAACAAAAATGAACGTCGATAAACGAAATATTTATATATCATTAGAATTAAGATCCAATGGATGGATATTATTTTTGTTTTCTTCTTCTTTTCAAGACAAGTGTTGTTTGTTATTTAGTTAGTTGAATTAGTGAAGATTTTGGTTTTACCTCGGACTTGTTGTTCAAGAGATGTAATAAGATTAACGGCCTGTTGTAAAATTCCAAGTTTTGTAATAGGTTTATCATTTCTCATATGAATTGAACACATTCTACCAAGTTCTTTAAAGGCATCATTAATATCTCGTACACGAAGTCTAGAATATTAATGTCATATGTTTGTTTTATTCATTTTTCCTTTATAAGCCTAAGTGTTCTATAATCATTGTATTATATAATTCAACTGTTGTAATATATTATGAGTATAATATAATCAATTTGAGAAAGAAATCAACAAGTATAATAGAATGATATCAAGAAATTAGTAGAAAAAAACTAAAATAAAATTTTTTTACTGATAGATTTCGTTATAATGTGTCTGAACACTTTAAATGGAACATTGACTTTTGTTAAATAACAATGGATAAAATAAAATTATTATGAGTGAAGTAGTTTCATTGTGAGTAGAGAAAGATGTGCAATATAAATATTTGCAAAATCAATTAAACTTTTTACCTTTCTCTCGCATTATTGGCTGCTCGTCGATCTTTTTCTCGTCTCTCACGTTCTTCTGGACTTTCATTATCATCGATACTGCCTGCTGAGTCAGGTCCTCTTGTCAGACACGATAAATTGTTTGGACTAGTGTTGCAATTACTAAACATAGAGAAGATGAAATGAATTCATTCTAGTCCTATAAAATTTACATACGAAAAAAGGTCTAACTCGTATGACATAAACTATGTGAAATCAAAATGAAAACTTACTTTTTCGATTTTGACGATGAAGAACTGCCGCCAATATTTCCTGCTATAGATCCGATTGAAATACTAAGAGGTGTAGAATTCTCTTGTGTAGCTCCGATACAACTATTATCGATTTGTTGTTGTCTATTGAAATCATTCAATTTTTCATTGTTCGTAACTGATGAAGTAGAAGACTGTTGTGCTGGTGGTTTATTTTCTACATCCAACGATTTTGTTGATAACTTTGTTTTATCAACATTTTCAAGTTTCAAATCATTCGTTTCAGTTGATGATGTAGATGATGTCGATGATGGATTTGCATCAACAGTTGAATAAGCTAGACAAATAAATAGATGAAATGTTGAAAAACGAATATTTATTATAACTTACAACTTGAATAAGTGTCTGCTGTAAGATTTTGATGACGATTTCTCAATTGTTGTTCATGTGATTGGGATGTTGATGCTGAAGAGAGCGGTGGTGGAGGTGGCATCGAATTCGAAATTGGTGATGGTGATAAATGTGAATTTAAATATGTTGAATATGCTGCTGTGGAATGTTGTGGTTGTTGTTGTAAATGATGCATATTATAACCACTTGTATGATGTGAATGTGGTTGATGCTGAATATGATGATAGTGATCGGGCAAATGACTATTACTACGTAGAATATGTATTGAATCATCGACATCAAGTCTTGGAGGCTAAAAAAGATACTCATTTTATACTAGAAATAATAAATTTGAATCTACACATACGAATAAAAATAAATATAAATCAAGCACCTCGCCCAGAAAAACAACAACAACTAACCCCATCACCTCTTAAATTCTACGTCTACAAACCTCTGTTAGATTGAGCAAAAAATATGGCTCATCTGTTGTATCAATAAGTGTTGCCTAGGATTATTAGTAAATAACCTAAATAATCTAATTACGTTAAGAAAGCAGACAAAACTACGTACAAGTGGATGTAATTGATTTTGATATTGTTGTGACTGCTGAGATGCATTTGCCCATTGTTGACTAGATCCTGAAAAAAAAAGACCATTACATGTTAAGTGACCTAATGTTATTTATCAAAGAAAAAGGTCTATACCGTTGAGTGGAGGCGTAGACGATGGTGTAGAAGAATAGTTATTATTGCTTGGAATATCATTCGGATAAATCTAAAACAACATAATTAATAATAATGTATATTGTAAGGAAAAAAAAATGTTTAAGACGTACAGATTGTAATGCTTTTCCTAATGCTTCTCCTGTTTGTACTGTTTGCTCTGTTCCATTTGAACCATATGTACCAGATCGAAAACTGGCCATGGATGGTAAACATGCATTTGAGTCACTAAATTGTGAATGATTATCATTTGGTAAATAATTGGAAGGTGTTGGCATTCCATTAATCCAAGATGGATTTTGACTATCTAAAATGATAGATAAACGGTAATAAAAACAATATTAACGAAAGTCAATTTTAAAATCTTACCAATATAATAAGGTGATTCATTCGTATTGCCATATAAAGACTTTGTTGAATATCGTACATCTTCTGGATTATAATCATCGGTTGAATAAACCTGAAACAAAAAATAAAAAAATAAATGTTAAATGTCATCACTTAAATTTGTAATTATATTAGCATATAAGTGTGTGTAATGAAATCAACTAGTATTAAATTGATCTGAGAAATATGTGTACGTTTGCCATCATGCTCATATTTCTCTTATTAATTATGGAATAATGATTATGTAATCTGCATTAGATACGAGAATAAGTTTTCATTTATTGTTTTTATTAACCTCGTATGTAAACGTTTATTCAATCATATATTAGAATATATAAAAATCTTTCTTATAATATCATCACAAGTGCAATGTAATATTACAGACAAAATCAATCAAACATCTATATTAATTATTTCATACTGACATTTGTTAGTAATTGAAATGAAACAACATCATACGTACGCACTTGATATTAGAACAATAATAACATTACCTAAGACATACATGTTGTAACGTATTTTAATTTGAAGTGGGGTAAATGCAGGATTTTTATTTTGATAGATACAAAAATAAAAGCGTTAGTTATTCGTTAGCCTTGTGAAGTATACACACACACGTTCACTATTGATAAGCTTATTTTTCAAAAACAATAGTTTCATTTTGAATAAAGTATTTTTCTTTGGATTTTTTAAAAATATATTCTGTAACGGTTTCAATTGATCACAGCACGTCCTGTTATCCATGTTTACAGAGATAAAGAGAAAGAAAAAAAAGCGAGAGAAAGAGAAAATCTACAAAAACGATTGCTTGTCTGCCAGCATGAGTGTTAGATATACGTACATACATATAAGAAGATTATACATGACCTCATTCATAAACACATCAGATATAACAGAGAATAAACGATAATAAATACGATGTTTATTAGATAAAATAAAGAGATGTTAAGATTTCTCAATCTTTCAACAACAAAAACTTGAGAACACCGTGAAATAACTTTTGACATTTGACTCATAGTGTTTGAAAATCTTACTCTTTGCTAGATCCTTATCTCACAATCGAATAGTGTTTAAATCTTTACATTTTTTCAGTGTCTCTCATTTCAATTCAAATCTGACTGGATAGTTCAAGTCTTTGGTTATGTTTTTCAAAAAATAAAAATTAACAGATTGATAAACAAATAGTAGTGGCGAAACTTGTTGAAAGAATTACATCTTTTTTTTCTTCTTCTTCTTATCACCCATTGAGATTTCAAACGTCAAAATAAACTTTCATTCAACTTAGCTAATCATGATGATGAAATATTTCTCTCTTTTATTTTCCTATTCTCTCTATCATATCAAAGAAAAACTTATCCACACGACATTTAACACTATGTTTATTAGCCTTATCTATACATTTATTTTGGTATCAGACATAGAAGAACTGTCCTACTGTGAATTGGAACTTAATTAACAGAAGAAGTTTCAATTATATCACTGACATAGCCATAGGTGAACAAATTCTATCTTACTAAAAATACGTAATAATAGCAAAAGTCAAATTTTCCGATTTACGACCAACCGTAGTATAAGAAATGTAAAACAACCACTTATTATTATTATTATTATTTTTTTTCTCTCTCTTCCTTTTTTCCTGTTAGCAAATAGACAATGTGTTAATCACATTTGACACTTGAAAAAATATCAAGTGATAAGAAGGTATAACGTGTTCTAATCTGAACAAATTGTAAAAATTGAAATGTAGATATAACCTCGTAAACCCGATCTATTTTGATTCAGGGTATGAAGACATTAAAACATGAAATGAAAAGAGAAAAAAAAATCTCTTGAACGACTGACAGTAGATAAATTTGATCTCAAATAAAATTCATTCATTGCATTTATGACTTCGATTAATCGTCGGGTAAAGTGCATATGAACATACGTCCAAGTCACAAAAAAATTTTTTTATCATAAAACGTTTGGAGTAACAGAAAATGAAGTCTTCCTATGATTAATTTTTTTGTTTCAACACAAATGTTTTAAATCTAATGTAAAAATCAAATTGATTTACAGTTCTTATCTCAGTATGTTTGATTTCTACTCAAAAAAACTAAAATTTCTCATTATTGAATAAATTACTATTTTAAAACTGACAGACACCTTTTTAACGAGAATAACGACAAAATAACACCTATTACTCAACAAACAGCTTTAGAATATCTTCATTTTCTGAGATAGTGTGACATATTAGAAGATTAGCTATAAGTGTTTCCCTTGTTCAATCTACCAATTCATGTAATTTTAGAAAGAAAATATTTATCTTTAACGTAAATCAAGCAACAATGTCGATTAGTATTAATGCAATTGTTAATAAAGCAAAAAAGCCAATAAATATTCGTTTTACAAAGTTGTCAATTTTTTTTTTTTTTTTTTGTTTGGTAAATTATTTGCATGTACGCGTGTTCATGCACGTATTATATATGAAGCATTAGAAATGTGTATATTGTTAGAAATTAATATGTGCGTGTTTTTACTTGTTATTTTTCATGCACTAGAACCATGATCATAGCTGATTTTTGATTTTCTAAAATTGATAACAAGAGTTCTTTTAATCAATGTCAAATATCCATGAATTTAATCATTATTCTATAATGGTTTTATTTTTTGTTTTTTCTAATTCCAATCTGCGCACACACAGAAAAATACACTTGTTCATCAAGCAAACAACGATAATTTATATTACAATATATATATATATATATATATTATCAGTACAATAAACTGTATCTATAATCTACTACATACAACTAAATTATGAAGAAAGAAATTCGTTCTGTTTTTTTTGTTGAAAAGATTAATTATTCATTTTTTTACTAAATTCAATCTACGATTTAGTTTATAAAATGGAAAAAAGAATTGGATTGAAAACATATGAACTAATGAAACACAAATTGTTGCTTATTTCATGAAAGTATCATCCAACGTATGTTCAAATGTGTGATAATATAAAGAAGGAAAAAAAAACAAAAAACAGACAAAACGAGCTAAATACGTGTGCATCAATAAGAATATTATGTCCAAAATAAGAATAAAAATGATTTATAGAAGAAATATGTTTACCTGATAAGATGGTCTAGTGTAATAAAACATGCGGAAAATAGTCTCGTTCTTGTTAGATCAAACTGTTACTTAAAAAGTAATCATTTAATCTGTTGAACAAATAATAGATAAGTAATAATTTTTAGTAAAAAATGAGAATAATTTTAAAGTCAAAATATTGTTGTATAAACATAACACATCAACGATTGACAAAATAAAAAAATAGTTTAATAATTAAAAAGGAAAAAAAATGAGAAAGAAAAAAAAAAACAGGAGATAAAATTGATGAAATTAATTTTCGTCAAAATAAAAAGAAATTGACTTGTAATTATTGCGTCAAATACAGAAATAGAAAAAAAAATAACTGGAGTGATATGTATCAGGAAAAAGTGTTTAGACGTTTATTGAGAGGTATCTTTATCAGCAAGTATAGAAGTGCTAATAGAAAGAGAGCGAGAGAGAGAGAGAGTAAAGAAAAAAAAGAAGAGAAGAGAACAGAACTGGACGAAAAAGTGAAGGTGAAAAAGAATGATGGCACACGATAGAGAAGACGAAGAGAAAAAAATGAACAAAAAAAAAAAAAAAATTTTTTTCTCATTTTTGATATAAAAATGGAGATATAGATAGATATAAATAAAGAGGCAGGGGGCTTATAAGCAATTTTTTTGTTTTTTTTTTTTGGAAAAGAAGAATAAGAGAGGCGGGATCACACACACTCCAGAATATGAGAAAGTAAAGAGTAGAACAATAAGAGATTCTTCTTAGTCTTATTTTTGTTTGACATGGACAATTCAATATCACAATAGATTCTTTGAGAGAGAGAGAGAGAGAGACAGAGACGAATATTGTACATCACACACATAATTGAAAGAGCGTATTAGATGAGAAGAACACAAAAAGAAAAATGATGAAAATCAATCGTGTATATTATTGATATGGTGAAAACAAGTAGAAAAAAGACTAATTTATTCGAGACAATAGAAATATTGATTAATATTAAAAGCATCATTAAATTAGACGAACAAAAAAAAAAGAGATCTATTTATTAGTAACCCTAATAAGAGATATTTTTTAATGGCTAACTCAAAATAATATGATTTGTTCGTGTATCATCGTCACTTTGAACAATTAATTGATAGTATGAGCAAATTTCTTTCACATGAATATAAATGAGTAAAAAATAGAATTTCTGAAAATTATTATCGAACAAAAATCGATACGTTTTTCAATTGCGTTTTGTTCGATCGAAAGAAATGACAACCTTTGATTTTTCATATGATGTCGGCCGTCGTCTCTTACAAAGTGTTGGTCAAAACAAATGTCTATCAGTAAAAATAGTAGATCAACAAACAAACTTGCACATAAAAAAATAAATAATAGAAGAAAAAGAGAAAAGATCAGACGAACATTGATTACGAATATAAATTTTGTTTATGTTATACAAAACGTGTGTATAAAGTGAGAATGATGATCATCATAGAAAAAATTTAATTCTTATTTTTTTTGTCAAAAACAAGGGATACAATTTGTACAGTCAAAAAAGTATCTATACTCCCGTTTTTCACTTGTGTGTGTAATATTCCTATTTATATAATAATTGCTGCAAGTATTTTTCGAGTAAAAAATTAATTTTTGGCAATACGTAACAAAAAAACAAAAAAAGAAACGATAACCTCTGCATATGTCACATCCTATAGGCGATTATTATTTTATCATCAAATTTACAATGTAACAGTTTATTAGATTTTGATTGAAAACAAAACGAAATATAATGGCCTTGTTTTTTTATTTCTTGTGATTTTTCTCTTTTTAGAACAATAAATTCTTACTTTGCCATATATTTTCTTTTCTCTACTTTTCCTTTTTTTTATTTCTTATCATTTATCATTCGTTAACATGCAACAAGCGATTAACAAAGCAATAGAATATCTATTATCATATCTCATTCGTTGTCGTTGTCTTCGTCTTATACTTGATCATATTATTACATTGTATTGTTTGTCATTGCATTATTAGGGTTTTTTTCTTCTTCTTCTTGTCTTTATTTGTTTATATGAAGAAAACAACACGCATACAACAAAAAAAGAAAATAGTCTTCCATATGTACATTCGATTCACGATGTTAACTCGAATAGTATTTATAGAAACACAGCTGGAAAACTCATTTTTCTTCTTCTTCTTCTATTTTTTGATTATCAAGACAAACATAACTCTTATAAATGAATTTTTTCTTTTTACTCTAGCTCAAATAGTCAGCATCAAAGAACTTGTTGTTTTTCTGATTTATAACGATTTTAACAGAATGTTAAAAGTTCACCATTTTAGTTACTTGAAAGTTAAGTAGTAAATGTAGATTATTTGTCAACGGTAGCTAGTATTAATCATATACCTCAGAGACTGATACAAATATCTGATTCGAAAGAGAGTTTTCTAAATTTTCTTATTCTTTGTAAACAATTCTCTTATAATTACAGTTATTATTAATGGAAAAATAATGAGGATACACACACTTTTCTCTATTGTTCATATAGAGATGGATTTCTTCGAAGTTATTTGAGAAAAAAAAAATGAATAATTGACCATGATACACATTCTCGTCATCTTTTTCCTTTTTTTTTTAAACAATCGATATCTATACTGTCTTCAAGACAAAAGTAATATATATATATCTAATTTAAACATCTTCTCTATGAATAATATATATATATATATATATATATAAATACATCTCTATTTGTACACGTTAGTCAATTTACAAAGAGACGTTACTTATCTGCGTAATTCAGAGTAACATACTTTTACCATTATTATTCATATTCTCATATCTAAAGACTGTAGACAATAATAATTGTTGATAATAACGATAATTTGAACAAGATAAAACGACTCAATAGACTTCATTGTGACAAAAAAAAAAAAAAATGAGATATTATTCACATTTGACTAATTCGTTTGGAAATCTGCAAGAAGTGTTTCTAGGATTATGGATATGATTCGTGTAATTTGAAAAAAGATCAAAGAGAGTAACAAAATATTCCATTACTAATTTATTATCTTTATACTATAAATCGACAAGAATAACTAAAAATAAAAAATTTTCTTCTATTTTAAGAAATATAATTTTTTTTACAACATCCTTAGAGACAAACATCTGTTTATTGTCCAAAACAGAGTTAATTTTTTGAAAGGCCCATTGTTGTTTATTTGTTTTGTTTTTGTATAAAAGAAAACCTTTCGTACTAGAAATCTTCGTGTAAAGAAAGATTTAACAACGAGGTACATTATCTTTAACATAGAATCTATGATAAAGTAAATTATTAAGACTTGAATTATTAAATGACTTAGTCCATTGTGTCTACGTAAGAGAAAAATGAGTCTTCATAAAATCATGTCAGTGATAAATGATCCAGTTATTTTTTTCTTCAATATGATAATGATTTTCTTTTTTCTTCTGTTTTTTTCTGTCTAATACCTCATTTAACAAAAAAAAAAAAAAAAACGTTTATTCTCTCTGCATTTGGTTGAACTACTTTCTTTCTCTCTCTCTCTCCGACAATGGATACAAAGCTCGAATATTTAAATTTATTTCCACTTTTTTGTTTCTTCATACTCATAAACTATAAGTATGATAGTTTTCATGAATGAAGACGAAAAACTTTTGATGTCACAGCTGTTTTTTATTTCATGTCGAATATTAATAATTTCATTCATGCACAATAGATCTTCTACATATACATACAAAACAACGATCAATTATAACAACAACAAAAAAAAAAATTCATGATTAAAATTTTTTCTTTTTTCTTCAATTTTGAACTGTAAGTGAATCCATTCAAGGGCGGGGATTCCAATTTCTTTTTTTGACCAGGACAAGGGGGGCCTATAATTGTGGCCAGAAGTTTATAAAAATATCTTCCGGAAAGTGATGAAACGAAAATAGAATGATTTTATCCGAGCTTGCTTTTTCACTTTTATTTCCGATAAAAGAAATCATTCTGACATGAAATACTTAGGAAAAGAAAGAAAAACAGACTGCCAAGTAATGTCAAAGAGACCCATACGCGTATTTGTACGTCTAAGCGACAAATTAACATAGCGAAAAGTTGACACGCTAACTGCTAAAAATTATTTCGGAAAATTAGAAATTTCAGAGAAGAATTGGCCTCCATGATCAATGTTGAAAAAACAACTTTTTTTTTCTTCTACTAAATAGTTGCTAAAAATTGCTCTATTTATTCTTTACTAGAGATAACAGATAGGCGTATGATAATGGAAAATTAGGGTTTTCATTTTAAGAAGAGTGTGTGTATGCATGTGTATGTATATATACATATTGAATGGTATCATGCTGGGTATGAATGTACTTGAACAGTAGTGTTACACATTATGTACAAAATATAACTCTTTCAATGACACATGAAATGTTAAAAAATTTCTTTTCAATCATGGATAATAGAGAAATACGAAGAGAGCGTTGAGTTTAATAAAAAGGATATATATGTATTGAAATTTGAACAACTGTTCAATAGTTTCTTTTTATTCACACAATAGAAAAAATAAAACCACATCTCATGTATATGTATATCTATATATATATATATCATAGATCGTCTATATCCGAACACTAAAACAGGGATAATTGTACTCAAAAGAGATGATGACGACAACTTTTCTTCTTTCTTTTTTTTTGTGTCAATTTTAGAAAAACGAAGTGAATAATTAAAATTCGACTTCGCAGTTTCAATCTAAGTAGCCTATCTAAAATGGGAAACAACAACAATAATTTTCAATTTATCAAATTGGAAATTAGTGATAGTTACAAATAAGAAAATTTTGACAGTAAAAATGTGTTGTTTCAATGGAATTTCTCTACTAAGAACAAACAATGGCAAATGATTATATCAATTATTCATACGTCAATTAAATGTCATAAACAGATAAAGATAAATTACATTTGACTTGAAAATGAAATAAAGATATCTGTATCAAGACGGCATGAGAAGTGAGCCATACATAAAAATAATCGGAATAAACAAATTTCTCAATTGTATATCTGTCAGTTAATTAAAAAGCAAAACATATACAACGGTCAAAGTTCGGATTTTCTATGGATACTTGTATGGATCGATGAATCGACTGTACTCAGCCGCCGTACATGCAAAATTTATTTAAATTAATAGTAGATATACTCTTTTCTTCTCATCAAAACTATGAGTTACTTAGCAGTTTATGAATCGTATAGTAGAAGTCAACTTTGTTAACAAAATATTAACAATAGAAAATGTCATTCACTCCGCTATCAAACTGAAAAGTCAAAGAACTCTCCTCACCGATCACATATATTTGAGATTGTTAGTTGCAACACATTTTCTCTCTTTGTCGTATCATAAAAACAAACAAAACGATAACCAGAATTACAAATATCTTACCGGATATGAATCGTAACCACAACCATAATCTAACATTGCCATTTTGTATGTATGTGTGTGAAGATAATGTTTAATATGGTTTTTAGCATACATACAAATTGTCGATCACATTTTTTTTTATCATATTGTTTAAATGATTCAATGACGAAAAAAAAAATTGCGTATAGATGGTAATTAGAAATGAAAGTTGATTAGATAGAAAAAAATATGTCAATTTAAGAAATCTTGGAAAAACAAACTATTTTTTCTTCTTCTTCTTCGTCTCTTGTCCACGCGGTGCCCTCTAATATATAGATGCTTGTTTTTCAAAAAATAATTTACTTTTATTGAACAGCACTATTCTCATTTTATGTTTTCTACCAAATTTTCTCATCATCCATATATAGAGAGACTAATCAATACAGCACCTATGTTACGTTCCTTCTTTTTTCTTTTCTGTTCTTCCCCATCACATAATTTTTATCTGAATGTCTGTATGCCTAAACTTTCGAAATAATTTGAACGAAGCTGTCGAAAAGATGAAAAAATTGAACGCCAACGTTTATCATTCTCTCTCAGCTAGCAAAGAAATTGGCTATCCCATATCATTAGAGGTAAATAGAAAGAGAATATTACTTTTTAAGGAAAGAAAAATAAGAATGAACAAACATATCGGCCCATCCCGGGTTTAAGATAACTACAATCCAGTATATTTCTAGTTTAAACTAGAATTAGTTCACTTCTCGATATACAATAAAGGAAAGAAATTATAAAAACTAGAAAAATGATTGCACTCTTCATTAATTTGTTAACTTTTGAACAATAATTAATGTATGGTAATTAATCAGATGAGATTAGTGTTAAAATGAATGATAAAATAGCACAAAATGCGAGAAACAGATTCGTATTTGATTGAATCAATTGAATAATGCAAGAATACTAATGATTAACGAACAGTTTAGACAAGATCTAACGTTTCTTGTTGCCAATAATCATTAGTGCTTCATCGTGGTAATCCTAACCACTGACGTCTGACTTTGGCTATCTCCTAAAATTTATATTTTTGTCAAGTAATTGACTAAACAAATCACAAACGGAGTTAGATTGCAAAGTTAAAATTGGTTTTCAACCAAATCGATGAAAATTACACATATTTAACATTATAACACAAAATCAAGAAATTCTAACATTTCGTGCCATACAATGTCAAAAACTCAAAAGAAAATTATTGATCAAAAACAGATCATCATCATTATTTCTAACTCAAGTGAAACGTCAATAAATTTATAATTCATTTTAATTTTAGTAAAAGAAAACGCAAACACAATATATATATATATTGACAGTAATTAAGAAAGTGGATCTAATCGAATATGCATAGTTATACTCGGCATCTAAACGTGTAAAATAGGAAAAAAAAGCACTGAAGAAAATGAAATGAAACGAACACGATTTGAAAATTAAAATATCTACTGAATTATCTTTTAGTTCAATTTGAAAATGACTAGTTTTCGTAGAGAAAGTAAACACAGGACTGAATATTGATAGAATAGAGTCTAACATGAAATGGCACGTTACTAAAGTATCTAAAAATTATAGATTTTTTTGTTGTCTATTATAAAACAAAGACACTTAAACTGGTTTATTAAGCGAAAGAAAAACTTGGATAGAGAATGTATATTTGTAAAATCATCAGTGAACAAAAATATCGATAAACATAACTTACGATTGAAGTTCGTCGTTTTTTATCGTCTCCTTTGTCTAAAAAGAAATTATATTAGCAACTTTGTAACTAGACTGAAAATGCTAAATAGATAAACGATTTCTCACCTGAGTATTGTAAATCTGAAGATGTTCTTGGAGGCTAAATAAATAGCAAAAAAATCATGAATATATTCTATTATAGATTTATAATAATGTTTACTTGATTCCGATTTGTATTGGTGGTATAGTCACTGCTACGGTCTAAAAAAGTACATCACATTTTATCATACACACACACTTTAGCGTAAAAAAATCCATTTTTTTAGCATTAGTCAAAGTAACTCTTTGTTTAATTTTTAATATAGCTTATATCCTCACAATAATGCTTCTTAATTATTTAAAAAATTAGTTGATAAAGATATGAGCTTTCAACACTGTTAAAACTTCGAATACAAAGGCATACTTAGTGGTTCGGATGTTATAAATGGATGTAAAATGTCTCGATTACTGAATCCGCCATCGTATATCTAAAATTAGAGAAAAAGCCAAATATATCAAATGTTGTTATTTGTGAAGAAGAGAAATATACGCTCACCCCATCGTCATAAACAGAACTGAGAGCTCCACTCCAAAAATCAGGACCTATAGAAAAGAAATTGATATCAACATTGTAAATTGAGAAAAAAAATACTGATAACAAACCCTTTGATCCATTGGTAGAATAGAGTGCCTCGGAATTTGTATTATCGGGATGCATATTAGCACCATGATAGGTCACTGTAGAGCACAACATCTATACAACAAACAAAAAGAAACAAATATTGAATAATATAACTCAAATAATATACATAGATACAAATAAACACTAAGCAAAACATGCGCAAAGAAAAAACAACAAAATTTCTTTATCCGAAGAAAATGGAACTACAAAAATGTTATTTTTTTTTATACTAATAATGTGACAAACATGCAGACATTCTGAATCAAAAAAATAAAAATAGTAGAGTAATTAGAGGAAATACCGAAGGAATTCTTGTTGAATTTTGATCATGTAAAGTAGTTAAACGAGTACGATGTTTCACCTGAAAGGAAATAATTTATATTTTTGATTTTAACCAATTCCGAAAAGATGAAGAAAACGAGTTTTACATGATATTTATTACTTACAGCATTGAGATCAAGTAAATCACTGAGTTCTTTATCATTGTGTAAACTCATTATGATTGGTCAAGATAATGAAATCTAAAAGGAAAAGTATTTAAATTAGAAGTTTTTTCTCGAAAACGGCGTCTCTAAGTTGTTCGTAGGATTCGAATGAGAAGTATGATATTATAAGTAGTACTAAATACAAAGTGGATCAATGTTTTCGTCTCTTACTACTTCATGATTTCAGAAAAAGAATGGTCGTCCGATTTTCTATAGCTTCAGTTAGCAATCTTAGAGTGAACGCAACAACTAAACAAGTTTCTTGTTTAACAAGATAATTCTGGGCGTAGTGTAACATTCATTTGAACAGAGATCAGCACATTTCCAGTCAATAACGCAGCTTCAAAGTATTTGCAGTAAAGATTTTCAAATATTGTTTCCGTTCAATAAAGTTAACTTAAGCAAATACCAGCAACAATAAACTGAAATCCTTTCAGACGCCTTCATGCGAAGAAATCTCTCTAGTATTGCACATCTCGATTTCCCTTGCAAATAAAATCAAGCACACTGTCGTGAAATGTTACAGTAAATGTGTACCAATGTCATGCTTAAAGTGTGATAGTGTTAAGTTTTACCGTTTACGTTTTCTAGTAACATTATCCCACTTTTAGCAGGACATTGCTACACATTTAGCATAACATTTCGGAACAGTACTACTAAATACGAGCTAGATTAATCTAGCAACCTTCATGGTATACCCACAATTTGCTGGTGTCGTATCCCCTCTAAATAAATAAATAAAAAAAGATTAAGAAAACATACAAAAATAAAAAACTTGGCACTTAGACTACATTGCAACTCGATCGGTTCAAAAAACAATATGCATTTGGATTCGCTGATCATTTTCAGCAATGAAAGACCAACATCATTCTAAAGGTTTTGAAAATTATACCATCTAGATGGTATTCAGAACAAAGAAGATATTGAAAACAAAATAAATTCCTAGTTTAATGTAGAGAGTTATGATTGTAATCATGTTTACCATTATAGCAAAGCAAAGAATTTACTATTGAAGAAGGAATGAACACAGGTATTAATAAATGCGAAAATGATAAAATCACACTTGAGCGAATCAACGAACGACTAGAGATGGTGCTAGTAAACGAGAAAAAAATGACAGTAGATCGAATTATTGGCGAATTTGCTAGACTTTTGATAAGTAATTGGAATGTTGTTCTACGAGGGACACGTTTTCTTAACCAATACTTCTATATATATGTCACAGGCGTAATTCAAATTCAGACCGATTTTAAATTCGCTTAGGCATAAATCAAATCAAGATGCATGCACACGTTGATTTGAATTATGCCTCGTCCAATTTAAAATCAGCCTAGGTAAAACTGATATTTCGGTTTCTCCTAGGCTGATTTTAAATTGGCGTAGATAAATTTGAAATTATGGGTAATTTCCTTTTATGGTCCATAAACAGAATCAGAATAGGAATTGGAGTTTTGATCGGAGCCAGAGCATTGGAAAATTTTGGTGCCTAATCAGTTTTTGGAATAACTTTTTTCAGAAAAAATTATTTCCATTTCTACTTTCTTGCACTTAATCTAAGATCTAGGAAAAGAGAAAAGTTTTGACCAAAGTGGAAACAACAGCTGAAAAATCCTCTCCAGAGCTGTCACCTGTACAAGTCAGAAATCCGGAATCATAATCCTAAAATTGAAAAAAAAAACGGAGACTCATTTTCACTGCCTTATGTAGCCTTTTAGTTTAATACAGATAGTCAAGAATCGCAAAGCATTGTACTTGACTATCTGAAGAAACACCACATAGACAAATGGGAATAGCCACAAAATAAAAAAACTATCGTTTTAAAGATGTAGCCTTTTTCCGCTACCCAGAGTGCCAAAAAAGGTTTCTTCTCTAGCTCTATATGATTTTACCCGATAAAATACAAGAAGACAACAGGTATAAGTATAATTTCTATTTTAACTGCTTTTGAATGTATATCTTTGGTCCGAAAAGTTAACTGACATTTTAGCTGGCCTATAATATGAGCAAGGCAATCTCCACAAACTATAGGTAATAAAAACTCTATAGATAAAAAAAAAAAACTATAGATAAAAAAAGAAAAGAAAAAAACAGCCAAAGGAAAAAATTCTCAAAATCTTGACAAATCCCAGGCACCAGTCCAAACTCCAGAAAAAACTCAAAAAACCGGAATTTGTCCGGAAAATCCGAACAAAGTGGCAGCAATGGTCCTCCCACATGCAGTAGCTGTCTTTTTGAGAGATTCACACTAGAATAACGGTTATTCGTTATTCGTATTGAGAGTTAGGCTTTTTTGTTCAGGAGAAGGTTAATATAAAAGATAAGGAGAACCTGGTTTGTTCTCAAATTCGGTTATTAAACATTCCTTCTTCGCCTCTTTTTAACTAGAGAAAAGTTACTGGAACAAACAAGATTACACTTTTCAATAAAAACAAGTTATATGTGATTTAAATAAGGAACTTTTTGCGGTACTGAGGTAAAAACTAATTAGAAAACAGAATAACCATTATTTTAGTGTGAATTTCGCAAAAAGACAGGTACTGTCGCAAAAGACAGGTATGTGGGGGGACGCAAGATTTTTCAGCTGTTGTTTCCACTTTGGTCAAAACTTTTCTCTTTTCCTAGATCTTAGATTAAGTGCAAGAAAGTAGAAATGGAAATAATTTTTTCTGAAAAAAGTTATTCCAAAAACTGATTATTCACCGAAATTTTCCAATGCTCTGGCTCCGATCAAAACTCAAATTCCTATTCTGATTCTGTTTATGGACCATAAAAGGAAATTACCCATTTTTTCGCATAATTTCCGTTCTGTTATGATTTTTTGGCGAAATGATGGATACAGTCGAAAACCCGGTACTTTGTATCATGGAGATTACATTCTAACACTATGCCTCAAGGTCACTGCGTATCGACAAACAAACATGAAACCGGAGTTGTACCCGGTCTAAAAATAAGAGGCCGGACCAGGCCGGTCGGTCCAAAGATCGGTTTAGACTGGTGAAAAACCGGCAAAAGACCTGTCGGTTTTCAAAAACTCTCTAGGCTGGTTAAAAAACGGCTAAAGAACAGCCGGTTTTCGAAAAATTTTTAGACCAGTGGAAAAACGGCCGGTTTTCAAATATTTCCTAGACGGACAAGAGGGTAGCAAAACTCTTTTTTTTTTCGTGAAGAAGAGAAAAATGCTAAGAATTTTCAAAACCGGTCAATCATCGGCCGGTTTGAAAATCTTTCTCCCGGCAAAAGACCGGGCGATCTGCCGGCCCGGTTACAACTCTGCATGAAACCAACTGAAAGAACACTTTATTTTTATCTCTATATCTTTCCTTGTGTTAACTTACTTTTCTGGTTCCCATTCTACATCGAAAGGTATGAGTCTATTTCATTTTTTCTAACGTGGCTAGGTAAACTACACTTTTTGCTAAAAAACAAGAAATTCGCCGTGAAATTCTAGTAAGAACGGCTTTTTTTAAATATTACATTTGTCCCGTTGAAACTAAACTTGATTTTATGTTCGTAATTTCCAGGAAGTGTGGGAAAGAGATATTGTTTTGACTGTAGATGTGATGACGTGCCATCATCTTTAACGGTATAGGATGTTGCCAATTTAGAGTATAAATTAAAAAGAAAAAAGCTATAACGATAACAGAAAAAGTATTTTTTCTTTAACGTCATTATGAAGATTCATCGTGACTTTTCATGAATGTGTTGAGCAAATTTAACTGTTTACATGACGAGATAGAATAAAAAATGTTGTGAAGTGTTCTGACTTTTTCTTATTTTTGTCAGAATACTTATTTTCTGATGCACATTTAAAAAAAAAGTGTTGATGGAGATCACGATCTAATCTTCACTCGCTTAAAGCACTCATTAGCTAGATATGTCTGACTTTCTCCATCACAAGACATAAATGAGCGGATCAACGAATCTCGAGAAATATTTCAATGTTAGACGATGGTGATCGATGCCTGACGCACGCTTAGTTGATTATACTTTTATTAGTAATGGTTTTTCAATACCTAACGTAGAATAAATTTGATATTGGGAAAACAGAAAAAATTGACTATCGTCACGTGTTGATAACTGTTGTAACACACACAAACCAATAATTTCCATTACATCTGCATCAGGTGATAGTAAACAAATATTAGAAACAATGAAGTTATTGTCATTGACAATAACTTCTCGATTGACAAATTGTCAATCGAGATGATATGAGCTTACATCTTTAAATAACTACCATCAGCATCGAGATTCATGTTTAACGGTTTTATCTTGTACGCATACAAAATATCTTTGGTGATGCTTTCTACTAAAACCCATCTACGTACATTGCGAGCATACGTACAAAGAGTTTAGAACGTTATTTTATTCTTTTCTCAACGAAAAAGCAGTCGTTAGGTTTTCTAACGTTTGTTGTTAAAAAAACCGACGTGATACTTAAATTAAATTTATTTCACTTATTGACTAATACAACAAAAATAGAATGATAAAGCATCCATGAGATTGATTCGTGCATATACAAAAAAGATAAAAAAACGCGATTTCTATTAAAAGGTACAAACAAAAAACACGAATAAAAATCTTTTAAATTAATGACTTGCAACACACGTAAGAGGAAGAAGAGCAACGAGTGCGTTTGAAGGATATTTGACCAAAGAAGTGATAGATCAATTCTTTTTTTTTGTATCAGTGGACTAAAAATGTAGTAGAACAAAAATTGTTGCTGTTTATGAAAAACAAGAAGTGTGAATTGTGAAAATATCTGACAATTATGATATGAGTGAGTCCTCTGTTGATTTTAGTGTTCGCATGAAAGTCTTACTTCTAATGAAAATAAATAAATAATCTCGATTGATTAAATCATACAATTAAAAATTACAAATATTTGGTAGAATTATACTGTCGCAAATACAAAAAAATGTAGCACATGACTGAGAAAACCAGGAAAAAATGTTTAGCACTCAAATTACAAACACACACACAAACACACATATAATAGCAGAACATTTTTTAAGGCAAACTGTACACGCATCGTCAGAAAACTGAACGATGAATATTGGAAGACAAGTTTATTAACCGTAGGGATTTGCTTTTGATCGTGGTTTTATTTTTTCACTTTGAAGCCATTGTGAATCTTCACTCATATAATCATCAAAATTATTGAAAAAGAACAATATACGATCGCAACGTTCAAATTTATGTTCCCTAAAAAACATAAAAGATAAATATTTTATAGCAATTTTAACAATTTTACAATACCATTTTCGACAATAACGAAGTTTATGAAGTATATTAAATTGTTGCCATCGTTTCCAAAAATTAACTGTTTTACCATCAGGTAAATAATCGGCATTTCCAATATGAACAAATGTTAAATCAGATAATATTAGACCAATGTAAGGTATACATGGTGTACCAACAGAATTTAATAATGCCTCACGATAGTTTTTAAATGAGCCTGTACTATCGATTAAAACTGTGTGTTCTGCTATTGATTCGATAATACTTTTAGACCAATGTAAACGTTTCAGTGGTCCACAATCGAGAGCAGATAATATAGCCAAATATGAGTTAAAGTTATTTAGACGTCGTAGATGCTAAAAGAAGTAAATATGTTTTATAGAAAAAGATCTTTCAAATAAAACACGTGTTTACCTTTAAAATTTTGAGAAACTTTTCAAAGTAATTTTCACGCTGTCTCTGTGAATTTTGTTCTAATATTCGTGATCGAACCCTAAAATTACAGTAGAAAACTGTAGAAAATATTGATATCAGCTGAAAAATGTTATTACCAATAAGACATTTTATTGAAATGTTCAGTGAAATATGATAAATTTGGACAATAGTCTTCTCCTTTTTCAATTGACATATACAATATTTCTGGTAATGATATTTTTAGAAATAATTCTGAATCTAATAATGTCATTTGTTCAGCAATATCGTTTGAATGAAAATCTAAAAGTGTTGAACGTTTCGGTGATATTTGATTTTGTATTAAAATAATATTTGTTTTATTTTGTTGTGTGCGTTTTAAAAAACGTTCCAAAGATTTTCGTCGCAATAATTTTCCCAATTGTAATTCACTATTTCGTATTAAGTTTGTGACAAATAATGATAAGGACGTCATCATATTATCCGATAGTTCATTACTGAAACAAAATGAATCAAATCTAGTATATCAACGACCAATAAGAGTAGCTTTGAACCCTTAAGAATATGGACTATGCGAAGAACTTTCAAAGAGTAGATGCACTTTCACACTTCATAGTATAACTATCGGCAGAGTTATAGTTATAACAATCTC
This sequence comes from Didymodactylos carnosus, assembly GCA_905250885.1. Lineage (NCBI taxonomy): Eukaryota > Metazoa > Rotifera > Eurotatoria > Philodinida > Philodinidae > Didymodactylos > Didymodactylos carnosus. The sequence continues at coordinate 4,905 of CAJNOQ010001680.1, read as the reverse complement.
AAAGTCTAACAGGTTGTCTTGTATTTCAACAGTTAGAGAGTGTAGAAAATTCACATTTTGACTACTTACTCTATTTCATCAATAACTCGAATTAACAAGGAAATTGCATAACGAGCAATTTTTTTCTTTGCTTCACATTTAAAGAAAAATGTATAGCGTTGTATGAGTTTTTCAACAAGTTTTTGTGGTTTGACAAACGTGCGATAGGTGGTTAAAAATGCTTCTTGATAAATAAAATCTGAATAAAAAAATATTTTATGCTAATATCTCTCTCTTTTCTTTCATTTCAGTTTCCTTTACAAACCTTTTTTATCGGGCGATGTGGCTCGAATAATTAATGCATCAACAGTACCACCACGCAAGGATGGATCTTCTTTCTGAAAATATTTTTAAAACAAAGTTACACAAGCAAAAGATAACAGTTCTTTTTTTACTTGATTAAAAACAAGTAAATGTGATACATCTTCTAAAAACAACTCCATTTCAGCTTGGTTTGCAACATCTGTATCAATATCGTATTTATTCAGACTGAAAAAAAAGAACGCACACATATGTAAGGCATCATTTTATAAAAATAAGATTTACAGTTTGAACATACTTCTTTTGTGCATGTTCTGAATTATTATCGGCTTGTTTTATGCCATTCTAAATAAGAAATTATTCGATTATACTCGAGTTAAAGTAGAAAAAAGATATCTACCTTCGGGAGTCCATTGGTCACATGAGTTAGACTAGATGGAATTTGTTGTTGTTCTGTTCGAATAGAACTTTTTAATGATTCATCCGATGGAAAAATGTTCATTTCACGAAAATGTTCATGTAATTGCTCAAATAAATCTTCAAATCGTCGTTGTGGTGGTTGATTTAAAAAGAATTCATCCCGTAAAAATGCCTGGGCTTGATTTTCATCGTAGCGATCAAATAGTGACATGTATGCTCGCGCTAGAATTAAAATAAATTGATATGATTGTTATAGCATTGATGAAAAGATAAAATACCTGTTTTTCGTTTGGGTGGTAACGGTGGCGTCTTACTGCCATTTGTTGGCGATGTAGTTGATTCTGAGTCAGTTTTTTTATAACCTTCACAAGAACCTTCAACTAGTGTAACTGTTTCAGGTGTTTTCAAATGAGACGATTCTCCTTTGATAATGGCATTTGTTTTTCGTTGATTTTCAATCGTTAAGTGGCTGTTATTATTTAGACGCATGATCTCTTTCAGTTCTGTTTTATTTGTTTGTATTGTTTGTTGATTTTCATATCCAATTGATGGTTGATGTATTTTATCATTTCTTATAAATAAGCTTCGTTGATTAGCTAAATAATCGGCTTTATCAGATGCTAACGCACATTCCATTTCATTATAAATTTGACATGACTCTTTTTTGTCTTCTAAACGTTTTCCGTTCATTGTTGTTGTTGTTGTTAATGTTGTTCTTTTACTCATTTTTGATATACGTGTTTCATATTTGAGTGATGGATCGGTTGTTGTAGATAACGCATCAATACTATTACGACGATATGATAATGTTGACCATAATGGATTTATTGTCGCCACGGCCTTTTCTGATTGTTCATCAGTTAATAGAGTAACAACATTATCGGATGATGGTGAACGAGAAGAAGTGGAAGAAAAATGAGTATTATTACGATGAACCAATGATGATGATGAACCAGATTTATGAGTGGGAGGAAGAAAATCGGTATTTGGCATTGATTTTGTTTGACGCAATGCATCTTCCAATTCTTTTGTATATTTTTCGACAATATCATTAATATCATTCACAATCAATTGGATACGTTGATCATCTTTTAAAGATGATTCATCATCAAGTGTATAATGTTCACGAACAGGAGTTAAACTTGTGCATTGTTGTTCAGGTAAAACTTGATTCGAGGTTAATGTGATGGTTGATATCAATGAATTTGTACTCTTCTTATGTCCGTTTGTGTTTTTGGATGTCAAATTGGTCGATGGGGTTGTTGTTGTACTTGAACAACTTACGGGACGTACTCGACGTTTCGGTGGCAATGTTGGTGCTAAATCATCATCGGAGCTAAATAATGAAAAAATTATTAATAAATGTGGAGAAGATTCATTGTTAGAATTTTTACCTGTTTGTCGATCCGAAACTATGAAATGAATCAGAACGTGACTCAACACTTTGTGTCGATAAATTTTCACATGCAATGGATATGGCGTCCTGAAATGAATAATATGATGGATTCCAAAAAGTAAAATAAATGACTGTATATATTTACCTTTACAGCTTGTTTAAAATCATTAATAATTTTTTCATATGTTTTATCAATTACTTTTAGATTATTTAACAAAACCTTATCTGCCCAGTTAATTAAATCTGCCAATAATGAATAAACGTCCGCCAACAGTGATAATCTAAATGTACAAACTATCGTCAAATTAATTTAGAAGTGAATCTTAATTGTTTTACCTGTACAATTCTGTTTCGTTTTCAAATATTCCTTTTAAAACACTGTCAAAATCGAGTATGTTTTCAATTAATGATGTAGTAATGCTACTCAATATTTCCAATTTGTTATGTGTTAAAACTTGTTCCAGATAATTTAAAGATTTGAACAATTCTCTTTCTGTTTTTCTTAAACGTTCAAACGATGACTGAGGCAGCTAAAAACAAAAGAACAAGATCAAATTCAATTATGTACACGACAGATTCACGATTATCTTGTGCATACCGATAGTGAGCTACTGCTAATCACAGAATTTCGATCTCGTTTCTTGGTATTATCATTCGTCACAATTGCCAACACTTTTCGTACTGGTTGTCGAGAACTCATGGTCATCAAATTCTTTGTATTATTTTAATTTTTAAAATTATTTAGATAAAGAAAGACAACATTCTTTTAAATTAGCATGTAGTGCTATGGTCATTTCTTACTGAGCTATAACTTCCCTGAAAAATCACATATTATTAGCAATTAAGTCCTTATCAACAGACCTATACTTTACCCTTAAATAAAACTAGAAGCCACGATGGTGCTAATAGAGTGATACCAGACTTGCCTAGCCGCAAACATGGAGCAAGGCATCATTTTCACTTCCATAATAATTTAAAGCATTTGCTGATTGTTCCCTTGACTTTAGTCTAGGGTCTTACAAAGTGATTCTCTGTGTGTTTGCGTGTGCGCAAAATACCAAAAAATGGCCGTTAGATATTCCATGGACAATCCAATCATAAGAGAGAGCATAACCACTATACATTATTCTGCCGCAGAACTGTACAAGACCGCAGAAGCACACTCAGATATCATCTCTCACTACATACAGTCAACTAGTTAATTACAAAACAAACTCAATAAAGGGCGCCACAATACGGTGTGGTGTGAGCAGGATATTGAAAATCTTAACTGTTCTCTTATGCTAGCTCAGCAGTGACGGAGAACGGTTGAACAAAAAGGATGTAATGTATGCTTACAAACTTTCACTTATTCTTTTCGGGCGCGCCCGTCCAGGTCCACAAACCATTACATGACATAAGAGCCGCAAAAATGTCAACATATAGAGCATCTAAAACAAAAACCCACACTTGTTCGCTAAAAGAGTCATATTCGGCATGCCTGCTACGCACGCCAAGTTTGGACCTGTCTCAGAACCACGCAACTTTCACCTTGTTTTTCACTACATCCAAAGTCTATTAAAACAGACATTTACTATCTCGAATGGAAGAGCACCCCGAAGTATAAGTGCCGACACTTAAAAATCGAAAAAAACCTACTTTTACAAGACATGCCACCTGTGGGGACATAGCCCAAAATAAAACAATGGCCATCAACACACAGTCTCTGACAAAGGCAAAACACAACAAAAAATTCAGACACTATACATAAAAACCAACCTAAAGAACCAATCCAATAAAAAGCAATTACGTGACTATCCATCTTCCTCATCAGCACGCCGCATCTTTCGATACGAAAATGTCAGAAGAATCGCCATGATGCTAAGATCACAAGATACTACCCTTGGTCACATTATCTAAAGAGTTTTTTTTCCACCTCTTTTTCTTCCCTCCCCACCAATGTCATACTCTTCGCCACAGAAATTTCTGTTTAAGACTTTTTATCTTTCTCTTGTTTTTACATCGATTAAATTGCGTGAAAAATCCTTTTTTAACGTTCGTTTTGTCAGAATTGCATTGTATGTGGACTTTTTGATTCAATCTCGATTACTTTCAAACACAAAACGCAATCAAAATATATTTATTTTGAACACGGTGTTATGTGTCAAAGTGGAATCGAAATGTATTTTCTCGTGCTCTGGAATGTCACCTCATCTATCAAAAGTACGCTTTAAACCGTTTTTTTTAACGAAGATTTCACTAAAAGTAAAAAAACTTCACACTCTTCCACCAAGGTCCAATACTAAAAGGGTTTATATGTCAATCCTTTGAGTTTCGTAACGAAAAATAGAATACTTTTAGGTTTTTGTGATATTGATAAAAACCCTCTATTTTCTTAAAATATTTTTCAAAAAAGTATTTTAAAAAATCAACACCGACCGTTTAGTAACGATACAAAAGCGTCAAATCGTTTCTCAAATGTACGACAATACCATTTTGGGTTTAGAAACAACAACAAAAAAATGTCGGAAGAATCGGCATGATAGTAGATAATAAGTTTTGAAATTTTCAATAAATTTGATCAAAATGAAACATATTCCATCTTATGCGAAGCTATTCGTTCTTCTATACAAAAGAAGAATATTCGTTCTTCTACACAAAAGAAGAACACGTAAAAACAAGGGAAAAAGTAAAAAGCTTACGACACTCGGTATTCCAAGGCGGTCACCCATCCTAGTACTAACCGAGCCCGACGTTGCTTAACTTCAGTGATCGGACGAGAACTGGTGCATTCAACGTGGTATGGCCGT
>CAJNOQ010001679.1:0-29430 GCA_905250885.1 Didymodactylos carnosus | reverse complement strand
GTAACAGAAATTTATTCTCATGCTTATCCCATTAAAGTTTTCTAGTTGTTTTTGTGTTCTTGGATGATGTGCTTACACCTTATGATGCACCCATCCATATACAAGAGATGGAAGAAATGTCAGTCACTTGCTGACTCACACCAGAGGTAGAATCGGTTGAGAAAAGGTAAATCGATCCGATCCGGCCGGTTGGAATTATAACTCAAACCGGCGAAAACCTGGCGAAGGTTTTGGACGAAAACCAGGGTAAAAAGAGCAGATGTTTCAAAAGTTTCAACCGGTGAAACACTGGTCTCTACCAGCCCTGTCCTGCTCGGTACCGGTTCCAGCTCTCACTTACACAGCCACAGAGAATCACTCACCATTCCCAAGGGTATATCGGATACATTCGTACTATTGTTCAGCGAATTATTGCATTCAATGGTTGGAATATTGATCCTTGACTGAGGATTTCTGCCAACTACATATGTATAAATGAATGAGATCTCACTGTTGTTGTATTGGAAAACTATTAAATAAAAAGATATGTTCCACCTATTTTGCTTGGGAAGACATGCAAACCCACACCACTAGGGAATGGTAAGTGATTCTCTGTGGCTGTGTGAGTTAGCAAGTGACTGACATTTCTTTCATCTCTTGTATAGGGATGAGTGCATCATAAGGTGTAAGCACATCATCCAAGAACACAAAAACAACTAGAAAACTTTAATGGGATAAGCATGAGAATAAATTTCTGTTACAGCCATACAAGAGTATCCTAGATATATTCGTATTATTACTCAGCAAACTATTGCAGTCATCGATGAAACAGAGTTGGTTGGACGTGTAATTGCACGGGATATATCTGATATATGAATGAACTCTAACTTTCATTGTATAGAGGATTAATCTATAAGCAGGTGTGTTCCACTTATTATGGCCGGGGGAATATATGGACAGTATGTTACAATCAATTGTACTCACTTGATTCTGGAGAAGGCCGAGCAAAATCATTATTTTTGCAATGAAAATTAAAAAATTGCGAAGCGCTAAGACTAGAATTAGGTCTCCATACGATAGAGTTAGGACTCAAATAGTTAGACTGTACATCTCTAATGGAGTATTATATAGACAGAATTTTACGTAGAAATTACGCCAACAGAACACATATATCACAAAAAGCATACATCTGACGATATCCAGATTTTGTTTATATTTTCCTCACATGAAAGTTTTTATGTAGCAGATTGTTTCTCTAAGACATGAAAATAATGTCTGACGTCGGCTTTCGTAGAATAATGGATCGATTCATTAAAACAAGCAACATTTTATTAACGTTATTTTATTATTATTAAGAATCTTATTGTTTTGATGTAAAACCCTGAAACATTTAAGTCCTTAATACTTACGTTCACAGCAAGCGATATACTTTAAAAATGAAGATCAAAACTAAATTGATTTTATCGTTGGGAAAACGATAGACATCTTGGATAGTTCTAACTAGTGCACTATCCTGCCCAGACAAGCAGAGTGAAGAGAACCTCCAGAGCAGAATTCTCAGGTAAGAATAAAAGAAAAATCAACTTTTAACGACTTGTATTGAGTCTCCGTTGAAGACAAAGAGCTTAATAGAGATTCATAAATAGAATTACATATTTAGATGCCATCGTGATGAGCATGGAAGTAAGAAACTGTACACACGAATTAGAAATCTATTATCACATTACGCCAAATGTACTAAAAATATGCAATAAACGTCTTTTGATTCATAAACTTCTTTCTTGAATACACATAAATGAGTCCTGATCAATCAAATCGATAAACCTGGCGCCTATACATCAGATCAATTCTCTTTTCAATAAAAATGAGAAACGTTTTTAAATGTGCACTTTAACAGTTATAGACAATAGACTAAACATTTATTAAATCTCAAAAGAGGACATTTACACCTAAACACCTGTTGAGAAAAACTACTTTGGAATAACATAATATAGAGTTATTATAGACATTGAGACAGATGTGACAGAAGCTGAGCTTGTGTTGTGACGACTGTCCACCGAAAAAAAAGATCCGATAAACGACTAAAAGACAAGGCCTTAATAACATCCGACAACGTGACAAAAAGAATATATACTCCTAAAAAATAGTTCTGTTAAAATTTTCTTTTTATAATATTTTAGTTATAAACTTTTATTATATATTTTCATCATGTTTTTACTAACACTATCTCAAATCTAACCAGTATTAACATATTGTCGGTATAAATGTTCTTCGAAGTGTATTGCAATTTTCAGCTGTGGTCGATATACTATACTAACTAACATTGTTTAATAATGGCTGCTATGATCGTTCTTTCCATCTACTGATTTTGTTCTAAAATAGCAAACTATATATTTATCTAACCAGGATGATGTATATCAAAACTTCATTTTTCTCATACATTTTTAATTTAAAGTAAGGGATTGCCTGTTCCATTTTACAAATGTGCACATGAATCTTTGTGTGTATATCTGTTTCTATTTCCTGTTATAATTTGTTCTTGTCCGCGATCAAACAAAAAAGCCAATAAACAAAGAAATAATAATAAAACGAGAAAAACGAGTTCGATTACGAATAGTACGAAAGAAGAGCAAAAAAAGTGGCGCGAGAGAAAAGAAAAAAAAACAGCAAAAAAACCAAATGAAACAACACGATCTAATAAATGAAGTAAATAATCGAATAGATAGATACTTAATGAATGCATGATGAGGATGAAATATGACAATAATACGGTTAAAAATAATCGGGTGTAATAGACGGACAACTTCTGCAAGGATAAAACACGTGCATACACAAACCAAAATGGAGGGTAAAGACAAGACATAAATGAGGGATATATTGTCAGGTATTCCCAACACACACAGAACAAAAGAAAAGAGAAAGAACACAAATCAGAAGCAACTAGAGTTCTTTGGAAGACAATAAATTTAAAGTTGCATTTTTTTGAATTAACAAAGATACGCATACACGATATTTTTAATTTCATTCACTTTTAGACCATGTCCGAGCACAAAAACAAGCACGCATGTTTAAATTCTGCAGACGAACAAAAAAACAAACAAAGATGAGAACATGTACAGAGAATAACAATAAACTCGAAAAACCATTTTCCGTCACCGAATGGTGAAGGGTGTCTGAAATATTTTTACCAAATATATTTTTCGCTTAATTATATATTAGCATCCTCATAGTGTCAATCAGAGAAAAGAAGAAAAGAGAAAAACACACACACACACAGATGAACAAGCAAAAAGGAACAAAAACCTTTAGGGTGTTCAAAGAGCGTAGAGGTCTGTTGCTTCGTGTCTATCTTGTATGTATATACTGTTCTCGGCGGTTTCATGTGGGAACGTAAGTCATCGCTTTGCGTTGCCAACATATTGTTCCATTTTTTCTTGCCTAAATGCTTTATTATTTGATGTTAATTCAAATTCATTTAATACCGTTGATAGTGGCAGTTGTTGGAGATGTTGCTGTTACATTTTGTTGTGGTTGACTATTTTTCTGTTGATTTCCATCTAGTTTGTTGTTGTTGGTTGTATTCGTTCGTTTCGGACTTCGCTGTCTTTTTGGACCAGATGGATCATTATTATTTCCATTCAATACGTCATTGTCGGAATTATTGTTTTTAACAGATGCATCGCCACCATCAAGACCATTTTTTTTATTTTGTTGATTGCTGGTTACTTTAGGTCCTGAGCGATTAGACGAATCATTAGCTGATCGTTGTTGTTCACCGTAGCCTCTTTCCGCATTATTATAAAATTCTTCATGATTATTATTGCGAATACGTTGTACATTATAACTACGGTTTCCAACACCCCCACGTGGTCGATTATTACCAGGACGATTAAAGCCGCGTAGCTGTTGTTGTGATTGTTCTTGATGTTCGTAGGAATCGTCGGGTGATGCATTACCTTCTACAATAAAAATAAAGAAACTGATACTAATGATCACTTATGTTTACGAACTACATGCAATAAATCAGATCATTTTTGAGCATAACTGTAGGAAAAAAGAAAAGAAAGGCATAGAAACAGCATGCATTCAGAATCTTTCTACCTGAAAGAAAAACGATGAATTTTTTGAAATTACTTAGGTAGTACTGAACAACATTCTAAGTCAACACCTTCATATTCTAGAAGGGTGAATTATTGCTACATATAGTATTCGGTGTGAGAATGCATGCGAGGAAAGGTTCTACATTACGTTTATTCACAACTTACTCGACTTAGTAGTTGCTAAAATTTAATATCAAAGTTAAATCAAGCAGCTCTTTCTCTCTTTCTACATCTATATTTTTGTAATATTCTAGACTGCATAGAAACAAAAAAGTGAAACTAACCAGCTAAATCTTCTGATTCAAACATTGTCGAGTCATTATCGTTTGCACGTCGTCTGCCACCACCAGCTCCTCGACTAGGTCCATTAAAACCTAAAGAAAAAGTAAATATTTGAAAATATTTCCACTAAGCATATACGATATTAAGCATGCGAATAAATAATAGTATTATTTAAATAAGCATTCTATGAAAAGATGTGTCTTTTAAATCTCAAACCATCACCATTGTGAGCTTGCACATCAGTCTTTGCATGCTTGTTTATTCGCATCAAAAATCTCTTGTGTTTCTCTAACTAAACTAAATCGCACTAGTATGTTAGTAAGACTAACCGCATGCGCGCATAAAGTGAGAATTGAGAAAAAGAAAACGAATATATATTATAAAAATCAAGCATATTCTACAATATATTTCAGCGAAGTATATGGTGATATTACTGTCTAGATGAAATGTAGTAATTTTCATACCGCTTATCGGCAATGGCGGTCGTCCTCGTTTCCAGTTTCGTCGACCTCCTCTACTATTTCCTCGACCCATTGATCTGTTGCTCATAGTATCAGTATTATAATCAGTTGAATCCAATTGCAAGGATTCAGTTTCACTCTCAACCGTAGCAGCCCAATCTCTATGTGATTTAACCTCATAATCGCCACATTCACTTGCTTCATCTGAATGAAACAAATAAAACATCAACAACCTTTTTGCCAATCAACTTTGCCTTTTGTAGCTTTAATTGATCCCGTGGATCTTTCGAAGGCTTTTCTTCCCTTAAACAACGCAAAAGTTTCTCAAAAATAAATATGCATCTAAATACCTCCAGTGCCAATATCACTTTGTGTTCCACCTCTATAAGCATTAGTGCCACCACGACGACCTCGTCCTCGTCCAAATGGACGATTTTGAGGCTGTGATTGCTGTTGCTGATATCCACCGCTACCACCACGTTGCTGTAATCCTTGTTGTTGCTGTTGATCACGGTAGTTATTGTCTCGATAACCCCCACGAACACTGCCTGAATTACTAATTCGATCAGACTCATATCTAAAGAAAAGCCGTTGATAATAAAAAACTAACTAACAAAATAATCTTCTTTTTTAAACTCTTTACCGTCCTCCTCGACCCATGTTGTTACCGGGTCCCCCCATACCCTGAAAACCCACTCCTGCTTGACCAGTGCCACTGATTGTACGAAACTGTTCAGAAACTTGAATGCGTTTTTCTTGAAGTTCATCAAATTCCTGAAATAAAACAAAAATTTGTTCAGATATACTGAACAAAAAATAAAAAAAGTTTGTTTACTTTGAGACAAGCAATATGATAATCGAGTAATACTTTAGCATTAGCGATATTATCAGCTGTACCAACGAATACAAATGGTACTTGATTCTAATGGATAAAAACAAAAAGAAATATGTCGATTATACAGGAAATCGTACAATACAACAGAACAGGGAAAATAATTATAAACTTGTTATGCGTACAGAATAAGTTACCTCCTCACGAGGTGTGGTTTGTTCATTATCACCTTCAATTTTGACTCGAACAACTCCACTTTTATCGACAATTTCTTGGATAATATGTCCTTTCTTTCCAATTACTTTACCTATGATGGACGAAATAGATACAAGCGTGAATCTAATCTATCTCTCTGTTTAGTTGTAATAAAGCAACTACTACTCACCAATAAGATCTCGAGATATCAATACAATGTCTTCAACATATTCAAGAATACTTCTTGCGTCTTTGACGGCTTGTTCCGTCTAAGAAAAGAATAATGAGCAAAAGAACATCAACTAATATCGTTTCTTACAGTTAAACTTACTTCTCCAAATACTTTTAATGTACAGGTCTCATCCTCGACTTCAATTGCTGTTATTCCAGGTATTTCTCTTGCTTTTTGAATGTTTGAACCATGAGTACCAATTGCTAGACCCATCAAGTCTGTTTTAATAGTAAATTGTTCGACAAACTTTGATGTTTGAGTCACCATCATACGCTGAAATTAATAAACAAAATTGTTACGTACTAGAAAAGTGTGCTTGGTGTATAGTGTAAAAGTTTTAAGCAAAAAAAAACAATAGTCTGCATATTTACCCTGGTTTTTACCTCTAATTGTTTGGTGTATTTTTCTGTTTCTGAAACAAGTTTAGCCTTTTGACGAAGATTTCTAAAATGCATGTCACTTAATATTTGTGCATGACGTATAACACTTTCTTTGTCGGACTGAAAACAAACAAGGGAAGAACGAACAGGCTTGGCTTGGTTAAACAGATCTCCATCTTCAACTTACAATGATGACCAAATTTTCACTTGCTCGATCATAACGCACAACAACAGCACCCGTCGTTCGTTTAAAATCTTTATGATTGTTTGGATTGGTACATCTACAAAATATAATAGACGTATTCAAACACTAGCAGGTTTTATCTAGCACAAAGACATACGCTTCTTGACTTTCTTTTGGAACTGGTAACTCTAGTTTTCTGAAGGTTGAGCTAGTTATCATTGGACTAAATGAAAACCACACGATCAAGTAAACACCATGCGATCTTTTAACAACTAAATAAACATACTTTGTGTTCGGACAACGTATTTTATCACTGGACACAATATCGGAATAACTGGCTCCTTGAGCACTAACTTTATAATCGACAACAAAAAAATCACCTTTGAACATTTTGGCAGTAGCAGGCCACCAGCCAAGAGGCTCATCTTCCTTAGCTTTGGATAAAACCTAAATGCAGAACGGCGATCATTGTTTAGCACATTACACATTTGTTGTTATGCAGGCAGACTATGAATTCATGGCTATATTTTCATGTTCGATTATATGAAAATAAGAAACCCTTTGCATCGCTCCTGATCTTCTACTATCTTCGTTGAGAAAAAGCACTCCAAAACGTGGAAGGGAAATTTGCACATGGTGCATAATGAAAAAATCAAAACTTCAACAAAAAACTTGAATAACCATAACTTACTTCACATGGATCACCCGGTTGAAGTTTTTTAAGATCAGTCGATTCTGGTGGTAGACGACAACGACATTCAATAAATGGTATTTTGGACGGTGGGAAAAAACTGCAAAGAAAGCAGAGATTGATCATATTTTAAATGAACTTAGTTTCTTTTTTTCACTTACTCTTGTTCATATTTAACATCAATGCCAGTTTGATCAATATCATAGATATATGCCTAAACGAACACAGTCAGTAAATGAAAAGAAATGTTAATTCATTTGTCTTCTTACTTTATAATAGGCACCATTTGCATGACCAACTTCGACACAAAGTTCGTCCATGTTTACAGCTCCTGTCCTTGCTGATAATGACTATATAAACTAAAAAATGCCTAATAGGTAACTTTGTTAAAGATCGTAATAAATTTCCTAACAGTTAATAAGCACACATTGCCAAAGAGATAAATTTGTTGGTTTTTTGAGTAACAAAATAGCGTTGGTATTTCACAAGGTTTATTTCATTTAAACAAAGTTAATCTAAAACGAAAGAAACATGGTAATAATCCCTAATTTGCCGAGAACAACAATAAACAACTAAAGCTATTAAAGTCTAACGAATTTTTCTTACCAAAACCCTCCATATCACAAACTAGAGACTTTTTTTTGTAGAAAACCCACAGAATTCTGTTCTTTATTTAGTTCATCTTTTTTCTTCTCATTCTCATTCACAACTTTCTCTTGGTCGTCTATGGAGAAAAATGTGGAACCCGTTTTAGACTGCCTCCTATAGAGCAAGAAAGCAACATGGTGGAAATATGTACCGCAGAGGACAAAAATAATAGATAAAACACGAGAGAAACATAGCTCTTGTTGATTGTCAGTAAATCTTACTTGCTTAGTGCAAAAGTCAATCTTACAGAGGTCGCCTGCGTCCGAGTATCTTCCGAAGAGTAACAGGAATTTCAGCAGAGACATTGACGAAAAATCTCTTTACAAATCGAATTTCAATGAATCATTGACTGCTACTTGTTTGCTCATTCAGCAGCTTTGTATAGGTGGTTCCTAAAACAAATAAAAAAGTAAAGTAACTATAGTAAATAAGTAAAGTAAACTTTTCATTAGTCAATTAAATCGATCAGGTTCCAAAATAATATGATTGGTCTAACTGATAAATAAAAAGTTTACTTTATATACTTCTTTACTTGTTTTAGGAACCAATCCTTGTGTATTATATTTATATATATGGTCAGCCATACGTTGACTCATCCAATCATTTACAGATTTTCCACAGAAATATGACTTTTATTCTAAAACCAATTCATTGGATGAAAGATACAAATTTAAAGAAGAATAAAATACATACAGTTTTGTTTCCTGTTTTCTACTTTTATGATCTGCTACAGTTACAAAGATATTCGTAATTCATTATTGTAGGGGTCGCTAATCTCCAGAGTGAACGCCTATTTCCATTTATACAATAGTGAATAACTTTGTAACTGGCAGATCATAAAAAAATGGAAAACAGGAAATGAAATCCTATTTGATTCTTTTTTAAATTTGTATTTTTCATTCAATGAATTGATTTTAGAAAAAAAAGAAAAAAGTTTGTAAAACTGATTGGAATTTTCTCTAACGATTTTTTTCGACTGTTCACGTGTACTGTAAAACTTGACATTGTAAAAATGAGCGACCACGACGTGACTGAAGACGAAAAAGTGCACGAAATAAGCACATTGTTTGTATATCAGTCCAGATACCTACTATAACTTTCGACGTAAATACCACGATTTGATCATGTAGAATTGAAAAAGTTTTCATATTTTTGGAAGAAACTGGTGTTGGTATATGTACACATATTCCATGTTGACAAGATATGATTTTTTAAAGAATTATTAAAAGTAATGGGTATATACTTCACTTTTAATCATCAGAATAGTATTCTTCGTTACTGTCAATACCAACATCTTCTTCAGTACTAACAATAGGGTCTTTTTATTGTTCTGCTGTTCGTATTTCATCTAGTTTTCTTTTAAAACCAACGTTGTTCACCGCAGTGTTATTAGATGTATCTATTTACCCTCGAAAATTACCTTTTGAATGGGTATAGGTAATTAATCCTACGGATTCGAATGGAGAAAAGCAACTCTCCAAATGAAACGTGATTTCAGTGTTTTACACTGTATAATCTTTTTCTCTGACTACCACCACTACCATATTATGCTAAGATCTGTCTCAGAAATTAATTATAACTTATAAAAAGAGTACTTAGAACATTGCATAAATTTCACCGATAATGAGTTAAAATTTTTTTTTCGCGAAATAGATCTGAACGGCAAATTGCGTTTTTAACTACCTCACAGGCCTCTACTGGATAGACGACGTTTTTTCGTCTTCAAAATACGTTACTCACCGTACATAATATACCATTAATATGTGACATACCTCCCAAAGTTGGAAGGGTCGTGACAGCCCTGCGTGTAGTCGACCTAAGATAAATTTATAGCGTTTGAACCATTCATCTATACAGCTTGTTGATGTTTTTTACTATTTCATCGAAATAGTCTCTGTACAACAGATGACCGGTATACATTCTATAAATCTGTTAAGATTTCATGTGCGAAAGGCTTTTCTACTATTGGAGGAGCTGTATAAACTGATATCCGAAGAGGATAAGAATGAGTGTATATTTATGTTGTGTAAAATGATGATGGCGAGCAGCTATGCTGTGAAAGAGAAAAAGGAAGGAAAGTTTTGATTAGAAGAAATATTTTCCAGTTATTAGATCAGTATATCGTCGAATCACTCATCGTATTGTGGACAGGCTTTCTAAACACGCACACCTAATTATCGACCACAGACTTTTTCTTTGACGCTTTTGTTTATGATGGAGTATAGCAATTGCTATAATAATAATCGATACATCAAAAGTAATGGTGATAGCAACAGTTCTAAATCAAAATAGATCATATATTAATGCAGATATATATTTGTATCGTTCTCATTGCCATATACATGTGAATACACGATGAGACATTGGACAAACATTCATAACGCAAATTTATCTTTAGAATCATTGACACTACTATCTTAACTTTCTACCATTTATTGATACGCTTAGAGATTGTCTACCTTGTTTCACCCATAATTATTTCGAAATTCAATGTTTTACACATCTTTCTTTAGTCAATTTTCATATAATAACCGTTTTCATTGTTGAAAATTATGGTGCTTTTCTTATGATGTAACTCGTGGAAACAACTTCAGTATATTGACCACACAGTACTTTAGCCAATTTTACAGATACAAAATCCATGATTCGGAAGCTACGGGCGTTTTTCTTGAAGCCTTATGACTCTTCTGCCGTTAGGTTTGGGACTGTCAGAAATGAATGAAAACATAGGTTACCGACTATACTGAATCTTGTGGCAACATTTGTTTTCAAAAAAGTTTCCAAAACCTAGTGAAAACGTCCATTAGGTGAAATATCCCATTTTTGTCTATTTTTGAGTAAAATTCAAAAATTCATAACTCAGTCAATATCAATCCAAGTTATGTCAGAATATCAAGATGTTATTTTGATATTTGTCAAGATGTTATTATGATATTTTATCTACTCCAAACGATTTTTTACTTGAGAATAGTAGCTCAATACTATGCAATCCAATAGAAGCTTTAAGGATCGTCAGAAAGTGCTCTGGTTTTGAAAGGGTTTTCTATAAACCTTCCGAAATACAAGGTTTTTTACTATTCTCAAGTAAAAAATCGTTTGGAGTAGATAAAATAGAGTACATCTTGATATTCTGGCATAACCTGAATTGATATGGACTGAGTTATGAATTTTTGAATTTTACTCAAAAATAGACAAAAATGGGATATTTCACCTAATGGACGTTTTCACTAGGTTTTGGAAACTTTTTTGAAAACAAATGTTGCCACCAGATTCAGTATAGTCGGTAACCTATGTTTTCATTCATTTCTGACAGTCCCAAACCTAACGGCAGAAGAGTCATAAGGCTTCAAGAAAAACGCCCGTAGCTCCCGAATCATGGATTTTCGAGAGGTTGCTAGGGTCTGGTTTTAGTTTCCACATATTATTACTTGTTCCGGTGTTGACTCACAATCATCCACACTATATTTCAAAATGGAGAGTAGTGATGGTGAAGATAACTTAATTGATCCCAAACTTTGATCATTAATTAAAGATTTAACGCAAGTTGATAAGTCGAAACAAATCTAAACAAGAAATTCTATAACGAAATGACGATGTTCATTGAAAATTCTAGAACTCGCCGCAGTACATTCTGAACGTATTGGTTTAATATTAGCTACATTGTTATGAGGTACCAGTCTCATGACTAAAATCCCGGTGTACATTATTACGTTTCATCTTACGAAGAATTGGTAGTATTCAATGTTCAAAATGTTTTTAGAACAGTAGTAAACTCGGTGGTAAAAAACGGTTGGAATTTTATTGCCTAGAGTTTTTCTAATATAGATTGCATTTATGATATCACATAAACATTGTAAAATGTGCATGAACATCAGTTTTCTAGATCTCATTTTTGAAGATCAATACGCAACAAGTGATATTACTATCATACGAGTGCTCGTGATTATATTGAAAAATGTTGAACAAAAAAAATTGCATTATGAGCACAACAAAATTTTGCTGACACATATACATAGATCTACACACATAAACAGAATGATACTATTTTTTACGATGACTTTAACGGTTAGGTTACACTACACATGAAAGTTCGACCCGAGTTTACTCCTAACTGGTTGTTTCATCTATAATGTCATAATTTTACTCATGCTATATTTTTCCCTAATGAGAAAATGCAGATCAAAAGTAAACATGACTACAATACAAATGTCTACTACATTTATACCTGATATACTCGAACAAAATTAATGTAGTGACGTGCAAACAAAAACGAAAATAAAAACATAGAAAACGCAAACAAACACTTTGTTCATCTTCCTATATATGTGTGTACATATGAGGAAGTACGAATGAATATATTATTATATCAGACAAAAAAAAGCAAAAAATAAATTTTTCTGCTGTTGTGATTAAAAGATAGAAAATAAAATATAAAAATCAAACAAACATGTATAGAAAACAGCTACAAAAAATGTATTTAGGAGTGACATTTTTGTCTTTTTATTCCATATATTTCTATTCTAAGTCTACAACGAAACAAAACAACAAACATCACCTCTTTGCTCGGTATATACCTCGATCAAGAAGATAAAAAAACTAACAGCATTGAATCAGAAAGTGTCCAAAGAAAGAACAAAAAAAAAAAATTTAATGAACTGGAAGAATCGCAAACAATTCAGAAAAATGTCTTTTAAGGATACCAACCGTTTATCTATCACTTTCAAATTATAGAATGCACATAAATAGATGAGCATGAAAAAACATAAACGGAAGCTACGTTTACATTTACCTTAGATGACTATTCGTTTTTGTTTCGTTTTTTTTTTGTTTTTTTTTGTTACAATGAAAAAGAAGGACAAATACAAAAATTGATTTATTGTAATACCTAACGTTTTAAAAATTCAGAAGTTGAAAAAACAACAACAATCTCTGAGTGTTTTTGATTCGTTATTTGATCTAACAAAAAGCACCAACAAAAAACCCCCTGGTAAAAAATATGGGTAACACAAAAAAAGACTCACTGTTTAAAGAATATACACACTCACACTACTTAAAATATTAAGAGAAAACTGAGCACATAGGAATGGTAGAACAAAAAAAAAAAGAAAAATTAGATAAATTTGGCCGGACTGATGCTGTTTTCTTATTTTCTTCAACGATAATTTATACGTACACAAATAATTTTTCTGTTAAAGTGATACGAAATTTTCTATTATAGAAATGAAGAACAGTGACTATTAGTTCGACGTTCCTATACCATTTTTAATCCATGGATGTTCTAATAGAGATTCGAATGATGGACGACGATCAGGATTCAATTGTAGACATTGTACTATTATATTTTTTAAATCAGCTGATAAAAATGGTTTTAGAATTAATTTATAACGTGTTATCTCTTCTTCATTTTCAAACGGTAAACGGCCAGTTACCTAAAAGTAAAAGAATTTTAAAATTTTTATTTTCTACTATAAATTGATAGTTTTTTTTTGTTAATAATGATCGATCAACTTATCCGTTGTTTAACTAATTAAAACAATTAAAAATTTATTTATATCAAAACTTACCATATCGTACAATAATATTCCTAATGTCCAAACAGTAGATGGTACAGCCGAATAACGTTTTTTTAATATATATTCTGGTGTTTTATATTGTCTTGTACCATGAAAATCAGAATAAAATGATAATCCTTTATAAATCGCACTTGCACCAAAATCAATTAATACCAGAGAATCTGTATCTAAATCAACTAGAATATTTTCACTTTTTAAATCTCGATGAACAACGCCTTTACGTATCATGGCTAAATTAATATGAACTAATTGTATAAAAAATTTTCTTGCATCCGCTTCACTTAAACGTCCACGATGTCTAGCTTCCAAATAATCAAATAAATCTTGACAATGACGTAAACGATCCATAACAAGTATCCAAAATTCAGGTGACTCAAAATAATCATGAATATGTATAACGCCTAAAAACATAAAAAATATCTTTATTCGATATGTTTTGAGATTAGATATATTTCAAAAAACTAATCAATCATATGATAGTCATATTATTAACATGGGAATATTATTATTTATTATTTTCATAAGATCTTCATTCTACTATCTCAGCATTTTATTTTCTTCTTTTGATTAGTTAATAATTATGTCTTTCATTGTGTATCGTTATCAAAAATTATGATGAATAAACCTTTCGTCACTAAATTTTTCGTCACTCTCTTCTTACATAATATAATCTTCTTTTTTTCATCAATAGAAATATTATTAAATAAAAAAAAGAACTGTATTATATAATCAGAATTAATTAGTCCATTCTTTTGTCATCAATCATATTCCTATTCGAATAAGGTAGAATGATGAATAAACATCTGTTTAACCTCACAATAATTATTCTAAGAAAAAATATGTTTAGATGAGAAAAAAACTGTTTCGTTGTTTTTTTTTCTTTCTCTTTCAAATAAAACTCATTTGTATATATGATGACTGTCAGTAGCTCAAAAATTATGAACTGAACAAACAAACAGAAAAACGAAGAGAGGCATATAGAAATAATAAATTATCATGTTATGTAATGAAACAAATGAAAAAGTTGTAATAATCATATTGAAAACATCAAAATTTCAAGTTCAAGTACTGTTCTGTTCAATTCAACTATAAAGAAAGATCAGAAGAGTGTATACATCATATTCTAGTATGAAGAATTCTCATGTGAACAATAAAGCGACTAGATGTTAAGTAATAGTATTATAAGCATATGACAAATGTTAATCATCTTGAAGAACATAACTTCTGTTATGTTTTGAAAATTTTTTTACCTTGTATTTCGTGAACACATTTATGTAATAAAATTTCAGCTGGATATTTTTTATTACTAATGCTTAACCAATTTTTTGTTTTCTCTTTTGGAATGAATTTGATAACAACATTTCTATTATCGGATAATCGAACACCTTCGTGTACTTCGGAAAAGCCACCACTTCGAACAAAATCACCTAATTTGTAGTAGTCGGAAAAATTATTTTTGACTATATCGAAACGTACAATATTAAATAAATTTTGTTCGATAGAATATTCTGTTGATATTGGTTTATAGATATTATTATTATTTGTCGTTGTATTAGAGTTTTTAGAGTCATTATTATTAGCCGAGGTTTGTGTTCGAGTAGGATAATAACGATTTAGTGGCAGTGATTGCTGTTGATTATTATTAGTATTCGTAGATATAGTCTGTGTACCATTTGTTTGTAGTTTAACAGGTGACGTTAATTGATATTCGTATGGTGTATTAGCTTGTTTATACTGTTGATAACAATTCGGTGTTCGACGTTGTTGTTGTGAATAAGACTGTCCAGATTGTTTATCTGATGAAGACGAACTGGAAGATGAAGTATTCGATGATGATGTGAAAGATGCGAGTGGTAGAGAAGAACAATTGTTTGCCGCTGATTTATCATCTGACACATCATAACAATAATTAAAGCGTTTTATACAATTGGCTGATGTTGGTCGATTTGTTCCCACTCCATTTTCTGAATTTTGTTCGGTAATTCTTGCTGTAGCAGCCATGCTTGACAACGACGATAATGAAGAAGATAAACTCGATGATGATGAACTACTTAATGAGAAGACGGCTACATGACCTTTCTCCGGTGAGGATGTTATCAATGGATGATCTGGTAATGATTCGATGGATTCAGATGGCGGCGGTTCCTGCTGCTGCTGTTGATTTTGTGCTAATAAAACTGATGAGGATAACGCCGTGGAGATTGGACTGATAATTTTATTTCGTTTAGTTGGAGCCAGTCTGTCGGATTTTATCGGTAATAAGTATTTGTACCAAGTTTTTTGATGAACTTCTAGAACAACAAAATAAAATTTTCTTGCAAAAATTGCTTTAGATTCCTAACATTAAGAGACTTAGCGTTGGATAACACAAATACCCAAAAAAACGACGTTTTTTCTGACACAACATATAATTTAATATTCATATTCTGATTGCTGTTCTATTTGAGTAATTATTAGAAATTTACGACAAACTAAGTTACTTAACATGTTCTGTGCTTCTTTATTCGACATATTCTACTATAAAAAGTAAGTTGTACGAGGCCCAAGGAACATCTTAAACAAATTATTTATATTGGCAAGGGCAACACTAAATTACAAACACACGCGTCATTACAACACTCACTTTCATACATTTTCTTATATATATATATATGTTATATTTGTACTTCTTGTAACCTGTTACTTAGTACACAAAATTTGACAAACTACCACGGAAACATCCATAAGTGTCTTTGCGCGATTTTAATAAAATATACTATGTACGATAAAGTCCCGAATAGTCTAGTGCACAGAAAAAAGATCATACTTCAATTTTCATTATTTTCTATTACTTTCATGTGCATTCAGTTCAATGAAGGACAAATAAACAGTGTATGAGGATATCTGTTAATACTAACTTCGTCAAAGCTCAGATTTTTGAACAATACTAAATCCTTCAAAGATTCAACTCATGTTACTATCATAAAACATGAGTTTCTTTATGAATACTGGAAAAATAAAAGGATCAACATACTCGAAGATGTTCGTTTGATTGTTTTCGCATGGTTCCTTACGAAAAATAGTTCTTTTTTATTCACTCACCTTTCTGGTATATAAAAACTTAGTGTATAAATGTCTCGTATGAAAGTGAATATCTCTTTTTTTTTCTAAATTTATAAGTATAAGTATGTTGTACAACAAAATGTCATAGATGTGTATAGGTATGGTTGTGAGAAAAAAAACCGAGGGTAGACTAAAACATTCAGTGCTTTTTAATTAACGTACATATTCATCGTTCATTATAAACAAAGGTTTAAACTCTAATATCATTAATCCAATACGAGAGAAAAAGAAGTCTTGATGTAGTTTAATAATGGGAGTTTCCAACAATGAAACTTGGTAATAGTATTTGTAATCTAACATAGCTTTTTCTTACAAACGTCAACTTAATGGATCCGTAGTCTGCAAAAAGACTAGAAACACTTTCCGTTTTTGTTATGCGTACATTTGGAAAACATTTAATCAGAAAAGAACAGAAATAACAAAAATCTTTTCTATCTACTTTAGCCCGTAGGTCCTACAATCTGCTTGAAATGCAATAATTCATCAACTAAAATAAATAAAAACAAAATTCTTCTTTCGTCGTTAATCTAATTCTGAGACGGACGTAAAAGAAATCGTTCATATTGTTAAAATATTATATTGGAAATTTTTATCAAATATGCGCATTAATGTTTGTCATCTCAAAAGGGGCACTGTGATATGAAAAAGGTAAATCATATGCAATGTCGATAGTGATTTTCCTTTTAAATAATATCCAGGTCTTGACCGTTTTCGGACTGTTTCTTTAACATACTTTAACATCGTTCTTTCTTCTGATCCAGTTGTAAAGTCAATTCTGTTTGATGAAACAAACGGTTGTGCTAATTTTTGAACATTTTCTTTTTTTTTGACCGTTACACACTGTGTGAGTACAAAACACAAATTCACTCTCTCTATATATATATGCCGTTTTGGTTGATATATATAAATATATATTTATACAGTCTCACTCGATGTTTTTTCCTTCTTCGTCTGTTTTATGCTGTTAAACGACCATTTTACTCAATACACATTTCTTTTTCGTCCTCTTGTCTTCTTTCTTGTTACCTTTCTGTACATATATCTATGTAAGTCAACTGAAACTTGGACGTAATCACAAACGATTATACATATTATACAATGTTCACTAAAAACTGAATCTCTATACTCACATATATACAAATAGTCAATGTTAAATTCGAAGAATTTTAATTTCCTAATACAAGGGACTAAAAATTTCTTGAATTTTTAACAGATAATAAGTATTAAAAAGGTGTTATAATTTAATACTATACTTAAGAAATAGATCAAGTTCAATAAGTGTAACTTTCAAGTTCAATACGTGTAAAACGTATATTGTATATGAAAAAGACAAAAAAAATGAGGTTAGCGATAATTCAATGACAATAATTAAACACATGATGACAATAAGTGAACACATATTGAATAGATATAATATAGTTGTTAATATAATGTGGTTAACCTTATTGATACAAATGAAAAATGTAAAAAAGACGTCTGTATGTCCTCATACTTTCTGCTTTGTTTCTTTCTGATTCTATGAGTGCAGTTATAGATAGTTTGTCAAAACGACATACAGCCTCTTCTACTTCTGTTCATCTATACGCACTCATTCATATGCTTTGTATAAAAGAGAGACTAAATTAAATTCATTTCATTGTGAAAATCGTTGATTCTGAAGTAATAAAATACCATCACTGCTAGCGTTACATGAAAACTTTATAGAGTCTCCGTCATACATCTACAGATACACTAATATATGTTGAAGCACAAATCTATCTACCACCTCAAGTCTTAAATGGTTTAGACGGATTTCTGAAAAAATACACTTAAATTATCGTGGTGATCACCAATTTGTGCACCGAAAAAAAAAACACCATTTGTGCTTGCATCGCTCTGGTAGTGGATACCTTGATACTTACTCGTTATTGTTCAGTTTACTCGTTCAGTTTATTTGCTGTACCGTTAAGTAATCACTAGTATAAGAAACTTTCAGTTCAATTGAATGTCTTTTCTTACCATTTGACTAATTAAATATGGTGATCTAATAATTATCAAATTCTCTCATATGACGTGATTGCTGTCATCTTCTTTTCTAGAAAGTTAGTCGCAAATCTGGAACAATCTAGCGAACAAGTACAGCTTACATAGATTCCCACATATACATAAATCGAGACTGACTGATGCCATATGTGAGAAAAAAAAGATTATTGAGTGCACAAAAAAAACAGAATCGAACGAAATAGTATGTTTTGAAATGCAAGAAATAGAAAAAAATTATTTTATTGAGTATATGATGAGTAGAGTAGACCATGTATCTCAATGCAGTTTGAAGTAGCTTAAAACGAATAAAAGAAAGAAAAGAAGAAAAAAAAAGAAAAGAAAAATGCTCCAAACCACAAAGTAAAATCATATGTTGTAGCGATGTAGCGAATCAAACAGAGAGTATTTCTCGTGTAACTAGAAAAAGAAAAGAGAAAAATCCTACATAAGATTGCGTTTATATTTTGATGTCATGTTCAATAGAGTCTAAATAATATAGAATTTTTAAAAAAAATTCATCTCGCTTATACTATAGAATATGATTGAAAGGAGTAATAGTGAAGAAGAATATTTTGTAGAATCACTTTTCAGTCTTTCATAGTCTAACTATAAAAGAGAGACCTTGAACAGAGGCAAAAACGTTCTTTTCCACAACAAATCAATCTTTTGTTCATCACACATTGTAATAAAACGGAGTTACAGGTAACAGAAATCATCGTGGACCGGGAAAATCGAATTGGCACACAGGTCGAGCCGAGCCAATCTTTGGAAAGTTATTTGTGGGTCGGATCGAACCGAGCTACTATCTGATCGTCCAAATGTGGATCCAGCCCTTTTACCAAAAAGTCGATAAAACATCAAAAGGCAACGCTTACATCACTATCCTCTCTTGAAAATGTCACTGACGAAATTAGCTGTCCTTTGAGCATTCGATCCGTATACATTCTACGGGGTGGTCCGTAGAATGTATTTAATCCGACTCGTACGGGTCCCTCCCAAAAATTTATGTATTCTCTCCGGTTAGGACCGGATCAAGCCAAAATTCTTGAGCCCAGATACGGATCGGGTGGAAAAATGTGGTCCGGGACGATCACCGATAAGTACATTGGACTGTTTACCATCAATTCAGTTATCCTACATATCCTTAGTACCGCCTGTCTACTATCTCTCAAAAATAAGTTTAAAAAAACAATAGAGAAAAAGAAGAATACAATAATAAAATTAGAGGTTTTTTTCATTGTCACGATACTAGAAGAAAAAGAAAAAAACTTGTCCTTGTACAAAAACAACAACAGTATTACCATGTACAGAGAGAATCTGAAAATTGTGTTTTTTTTTCTTCATCTTCTGTTTTCTTCATACTAAATAGAACCTTCATTTTTTCTCTTCTTATATATAACCTTGTTGTTCAATATATATCGAGAGAAAAGGATATAATTAGAAATAAAACCTTGATGTTCTCTAGCAGCAAGTACAAACAAAAATTCAAGGTTGATACACACATCTTATAGAGAACTCTCCTGACAAAAAGACCGTATTTGCGGCGGTATCACTTTTATACATATAGTGTTCATACAGAAAAAAAATCCACAAAATTGCTCTCTTTTCAGGTGCATTCCTCACTGATCAACTACTGTCGATTTTTTCAAACGAGTTTTCCCGATCAAACAGAGTAAAAAGTCGTAATCACATGTTATTTGTACAGGAGCAAATGTTTCGGCTTATCGCAAAAGAAAAACAGATGAATTATTTTCATCTTATGGTTATAAACATGACATGGTGATATTTGTGCTTATATCTCTTTACAAGTCAACTATAATTCACCATTCGAAAATTTTGTTATTATTAATCATTGCAAATAGTCAGACGATTTAAGAAAATATTTGTTGGACAGGCATCAACAAAAAATTGATCTTAATATACACATATGTACCCAGGTAAAACAGAACAGAAGACAAAAAAAAACTGAGAATACAGAAAAGTACAAGACAACTTCACTACAAATAACAACAATCGTCTTCATACTACTTTAATCGATCATGCACAAGCAGAGTCTATAGTTAACTACTTATGAATATTCGAGCGAGGAGAGCTGTTGAAATCGACGCAATAAAACAAGAAAAGACTTACTGCTATTTACCATAAGAAATTCTTGTTTCTTCACACTTTTCTTATTCCAGTTAATCATTCATGCTCGTTTATCCTTGATCGCACAGCAGCGGGAAAAGGATCATTCGGATATCCAATATCTTTAGATAAACATTTTGTCTTAATCTTATGGTTTATGTTTTAATTAACTTATAGAGTACTGTACTTTCTAAACTTTTCTAGGTTTTCTTCTAAGATATAATGAATCTCGATAACAGTGTCATTATACTCTATAATGAATGGACTAATGCACATGACTACAGTTATATGTAAGAAATAATTAAATTAGTCATATGATATGAAGTTGATAATACGCTTTAACAATCGTACAATTAGACTTACAAAAAATGCTTATTAAAAATCAAAAGAATTTTTGTTTTTATTTATAACAACTATGAATTGTATGTTCTTACTCCCTTTCTACTCTCATGACACTTTAATAATACCAGTAGCAATGTCATGTTGAATAAAGATTTTCTTTTTCTCGCCAATGAAGAAACTATTCACTGCCTATTGACAAGACTTGTGAAAACTTTTCTTTCTCTTGTTCTATTTTTAGATGAAATAACTTCCTTAATTTCGTTCATGCATTCTTCTCATGACCTCATCCAAAATTGAAGGTTATTCAAACTTCAGAATGAATACTTTCAATAGCTTTACTTTTCCTTAAATAGTTTAACTATTATTTCAAATCTCTACCGCCTATATGACATTAATCTATAATTCTCCTTTCTTCTTTTCTTTTTCTTCGTCTTGTAAACAGCTGACATTCATATTGTTTTACATAGAAAAAGGTATTTAGTACAATATATACACATATGATTGGCTTTCTAGCTTATTGAAACTTCACTCACGAATTCAGACTGTTTCTTGCAATCTTTTAATCGTGTAAATCTTATTCTGTTTTCCGAAATTTTGTTCTCTTTATACACAGAAACGATAAGACACGTGATTTATGATATTAATTATCCCTCAGTAAGAACCTGACTAGAAATGAAAATAACTTCATATTCTTATGATTCATTATACATAGCATAGAAACTTGTAAACAAATAGATGATTATATCGTTGATCAATATTGTTAATTAAATAAATTAATTAAATCAAGAATCCTGTACAAAAAACGATGAAAAAATATAAGTGAGAATCTTGTCTGGTATGGCAAAAAAACAAGAACCTTGCAAGAAGGTGGATAAGATAGTCGACCAATGTATGTATGTTATTACAATACATATACACTTCATCTATCAGAACAATGACAGGGAAAAAGGAAAAAAATATCTTTTCTATCCTTTTTGCATATATTATGCTGGGATAAATCTAGAACAGTCAATAATACATACAATCTTCTTATTATGCTATTTTTAATCTGATTCTTAGAAATTTACATTGATGTCTTTTTTTCTCTCTATTTTTAGGGCAGATTGACTAAAGCATGTTTACATAATATGTCATTTCAAAGTCATAGTCAGCTGTACAAAAAAAATGCAGCTGATTACAGACAAATATGCAGTTGCTCGATATTCATTTGTTCAGACAACAAAATAAATGTTGTAAAAATTGAATGTTATTTACTGAATATTTTTATTGATGAATATCGCTGTGTTCTTTATCATCTTACTTGCCCGAATAGATTTATCCACTATAATTCGAATGTCTCTCACGAAAAAGTGAACTTTTGATAAACTTATCTTCACGCTGATTCCCTCGATGAATTCTCTCTTTTGACACTCTTCACTCATCTTTCGTAGGAAATCTATCTTTTTGCTTTTATATTTAATTAGACTTCATGTTTAAGATGCTAAAGCACTTTCTACTTTCTCTCATCATCAAAATCACATACTTTTTGATTGATAACAATTTCTGCAAAAATATGGTAATTTGTTTGTTGATGATGTTAAACCTTCATGACCATTGTATGTCCCCATCGTTTTTACTAAATAATTTCTAAAGATTTGTTCATCGTTTTAACCTTTCCAATGCGGAGAAAGATAAATCGAGTTAGCTGTTAATACCACCAGTGGGAATAAATTTTTCACTTTAATAATAGCAGATTTCATTCTTCATGAAGATTTTCATGTTTATGTATGCACATTCACACATATGTACATTTTACAAAATAAAAATGTTTTCTATCCCTACGCTTTTTTTCTTTCCACTTTTTCCATCATTTGTATTTGTATATATAGACCACATAGCTAGATATATATAGAGAGAGAGTATCTTTCTGAGAAGACATTGTCTTAAATTTCGCGTTCTTTATTCTCTCTCTCTCTCTTTCTATCTCTATCTATCTATTTATCTATCTATCTATCTATCATTTTGCTCATTTTGAATGGAGTGCACGATGGCTCTATCTTCTTGCCTGACATCGTCTTTGATAGTGAATGACATAACTGTCAAACAGCAACGCAAACAATATACTAGTTAAAATCAAACTTTATTACATATATAGTCTTTCTCTATATGAACGATAGATCTGTTTTGTCGGAGAAAAAAAATTCTCCGTTAAAATCGCGGCACTATTTCTCTATATTTTAAATTTTATGTCTTTAATACAAGTTGTGTTACTCTTCATGAGCGTGATAAGTGTACGAGGCGGCTACGTAACTTTCTAGTGGAGTGAAATTTTAGGACGGACTTTTGATATTTTGTTCTTATAGTTTTTCAACAAGTAACAGATAGAATTCTATGGTAAAATCTTTTCAGAATCTTTTTTTTTTTCAGAATACTTTTAAAATTATTTCGTTGAAAAACTCTAAAACCGACAAAATATCAAAAATTCGTTCTGAAATTTCTTCACTCCACTAGCACAGTTACGTGCCCCAGTCGTGTAAAATCATTTGAGAACAATACAACACCAGTTAATTAAGTACTTAATTAACCGGGTACTGAGTAATTTTTCGAACTATTTTTGAATGATCATGAACTGCAACACTTTAATTGCAACTTTGAGATTTTCAAAGACTAAAATGAATGTGATTTTGTTATGATATAACACTTTCATGATGAAGGAGGTAGAAATGACGCTTATAGTTTGCATTAAATGAAGATAAGATAGTTTCTGTAATATATGGCAGATACACGGGTTGATCTGTCATATCTCTCTTGTATAGATCTATTTTTTCGAGTTATCGTAAGATATGTCTGACTTATAAAAAACTGAATTCGTTTGTTTTTTAAAATTTCTGGTAGCTGATTATTATCTTGTTGACAAAACAAACTTCATGTGTGAGAATATAACATTTTACCAAAATACTAAATTTTTATTTTTGTTTTATTGGATGAGCATCATATGCCTGTCAAGCATCTGATGTGGAATCCAATCTTCGATTACAGTAACGATTGCGATTTCGTATATTTCTATCTTTCATGTGCACATGCATTCACCTTTGTGACCTCAAATTTGAAGTTAATTGCAAGCATTTCACGCTTATCAGTACAATATACTATGTTTGAAAGAAAAACATATGAATTCATCCTATCATCATTCCAAGTGGTTCAAGTACATTAAGAAAGCATTCTTTGTTTAACTATTACGTGAACTCTCAAGGTACGAACAAATGATTCACAGTTAGCCTGTTTTAATGTTTAGGTTCAGTACGTATGGAAATCTCAAGCCATATATAACATAAGGTAGTCAACACATAAACGAGCTCAACTAACAATTAGACTGTAGGAATTTAATCAATTTAATTTAATCAATTTAATTTAATTAATTTAATTTAATTAATCAAACTTATGTTTCGTACGAGTTAGAAATGTAATCAAAACGGAGCCAGTAATATAGGTGAGAGAATAAATATACGAGAAATTTGCATAGTCAATACACCGTTGGTGCCTATGGAATATTTTACTCATAAAACTCGTTCCACCAAATGTATTTTGATATAAGGTGAGCGTAATTCAAAATTCATTACTAAGTTGACTAATGTGTATTTCTAGCCTATCCGAATACCTTAATTTTTTCGAATTTTCACGTTGAGAAATTATCGAAATTTTCACCAAAAAATGAAAACCAACTAAAAATTTTGGAATACACATTAGTCGACTCAGTTTTTGATCCTGGCCCCGAATATGATATTTTTATTATATAAAAGATGAGTTCTGGTGGAGAAAATTGAGAATTACGAGCAGAATTCTGACTTTTTCACTTCTGATTTAGAAAAGAAATTTTTTCAGCAACGAAACAAAATTTAAAAAAAAACGAATTGTCCTTTTAAAGGCGAGCTTTCGCCGAATCCAATGAGGTACAAGTGATGGCTTCAATGCATAACACAAAAAATTAACAGGTCTACAAAATTGCATGCCCGCAATTTAGAGAGTTGGATAGGAACGTCCATGCTGGCTGGACAGGCTTTAAACTTCGAAATTGATCCAACAGCATTCTTCTACCCAGCTTTTAACGCTGAATAAAAAAAAAAACACTTTAAAAAATCCAGAAGAACAAACAAGACGAAAATTTGGATTGTTTTGATATTGAAGAAGTTTTCCAGTTTTTACATCCTTCAAGTATTGTCGAGTTTTTGACACGAAAAATATTTTTCAGAAATTAAAAACTACATATTCTTAATCAGCTCGATTAGTACTTGTGGGATAAGAACCGACTTTCAAAAAAAGATTGCTTTGTTCAATTTGGATGCCAACATAGGATTATATTGATTTGATAAATAGCTCAGAGTGTCGCTTCAGAAGTGGAGTCAAGCGAGCTCTTGATTTTCAGTGATGCGGGTATGATATCGAATTTTCGAAGAATTAGAATTCATAACTAGTGACGATGATAATATGGCTAGTTTTGTGTGCCAAAGTGATTATAAGAACGGAAAACTTGAAAAATTATGTTTTTGTCCAGAGACTTTTGAAAAAATCTTTCGAAAAATCATGAGTTCTCTAAATTCTCTGTTGTAGATTTTTTATGAATAGAATATAAAAGAGTATAAATACTGTACATCCTGAAGTTTTGAGCTCATTCTGATATTTTCGAGTGAATATTGAATTTTTTTATATTATGTGAAACAGACGAAAACTAATTTTTGAAAAACTTGGTTTTCGTTAAGTGTTAAAATATTTTTCTAAAAACAAATATTGCTACGAGACTCAGCATGATTGACTATCTAAAATCCACCCGTTTCCGAGATTACCAGAAATCAAGACAGTAGCTATCGAACAAGTGCTTCCAAAATAATTGCTCTCTTTGTATATTTTAGGTAAGTATTTTGCAGTAATTGAAAGGCTTTATGAACTGGTTATATTAAAATTCTTCATAATCACGAGCGGCTAGAGCAGAGTTGTCTTTCTTTTTATTGATTTTGTTAAAAATCATCGTTTTGAACTGCAGTTTTGGGCCAGTTAGGAAAATTTTATAACTCGTTCAAAAGCAAACATTTTGAGATTGAGTCTGTTTTACCTTAAAGTAGAATAATCCTTCTATTACATCCGAATATAGAAACTTCAATAGCTTCATTTCTTTTTGTATGCCAAGGCGAAAAAGTCAACTTCCTACTTTGCCTGTTGACTTTCGATAAAATCGCCTTTTGAGCCACCAAAAAACACGTTCATGGAATAGTGTTCAAAATAATCTTTTAGACAAATATGAAATGGACATCTACTTTGAACTACGCGTACTAAATACATGTGTTTCTTTTGCTTCTAACTAATTAATACCATTTTCTAAAACTCAATGGCGCTCAAAAATAAATCATTTAATTTCATACAAAAGTGTGCATCATGTTTGCCATATTAGCTGCTATTAGTAGTATTCGTGGTCTAAGAGCAAATCCACGCGAAGCATTAGTACATGAAAATTATACATGCATGGGCATTCGACGACCGATAACGCGAATTTATAGTGAAACGCTAGAAGATAAAGCGGCGAGACATAAATTAGCCGATAAAAGGCGTTTGGAACGTATCCATCGCCAAATTAAATTTGTACGATTAATGAAAAAACTGATGATTGAAGTTGAACAAAAAGAACGAGAGATGACGTTGAATGGTGGTAGTAATTTGGATTCAGAACGTTTGAGAGAACAAGTGAAAGTGACTTCAGAAAAAGTGGAGATGTATGCAAAAAGATACAATGTACCGTTTGAAGACGATTGGAATTTAAACAAAGAAGATGATAACTATGATCGTGATTTAAATGCCATTATTAGAAAAAAAATATTACTGTCAACATCACTACCATCCGATTCGAATACATCGATTATCTTTGATACTATGCCGAATAAATATAACATTATGTCGCAAGAAAAGCAAGGAGAAGATGAGTCAAGAAAAAATGAAAATTTCGATGGAGCAATGGGTGATAATCAGACAGTATCGACAACAATGACGAAGAAACCATTGATTATCAACTGAATAAATGAAGTGAATTCACATGGGTAAATACCACAGATTTTGCAATGAAAGCATCGTTTAAAAGTGTCAAAAATCAATCAGTTGATGATAAATGACAGTGATTATCTCATCGATTACGATTATTTCAGAGATCCTTATCTAAATTATATATTGTGACTTTTCATTCATCGAAAGCAGAGGCTACTCAATAAAAATAAGGCTATTCAATAAATAAATTGAGGCTAAATCAATAAATCTAAAAATGCATTCATTGATAAGTTTTGTACAACACCAGTCTCGACAAAATGTGAAACTTTCTTCTTTTTTAAAGTTTGGTAAAACAATGGCGTTTTTCTCAAAAGTGCTCAGAAACGCGGAAAGAAATAATAGCGTTTTGTTCCGTTTTCTTTCACATTTAGAAAAAACGCGATTTTCTTCATTTTACTTTTAAGTATGTCCTAAACATTGTATCTAAGCTTTCTCGTGTTTTAACTTCTGTTGCTGTTTTATTCTCAATCAATTTCTGATATACTGTTCCAATAACATCTCTCCTACATGAGTGTGGTGTATTGACTGCGTTTGTGAAACGCCTCCTAAGATTGCGAAGCAAAAGAGTTGAAGTAATATATTCTCAACTCTAGCGATTTTGCTGATTTTTTCACCCCCTCCCTCTTCTTGTAACGATCTTAAACTGCTATGGTAATGATCCTATAGGTCTAGAGGAATGATCTTGTCAGATTATAGTAATGATCTTACAAGACTACAAGAAAAACCTTAACGAGCTATCAGTAATGATCTTATAGAATCTTAGCAATGATCTTATGGACTCTCAGTGTAATACTCTTACAGAGTTCCGTAATGGTCTTCCGAGACTAAGGTAACCATCTTACGGAATGGCGTTAATGATACTTCTTGTTTTTTATTTCAGATACCTAAAAACGAATGAGCTTTACATTCGTTGTACAATATTTGCTCATTCTCCTTGCACACTGACGGCATCTGTGTTTTTGTAAAAGCCTTTTGTGAATATTTCAGTGTTATTGAAATATTATTAATAATTTTAATAATGTTTGATCAAAACGATTAACATTAAATTTTTTTGGAACCAGTAGACCAAATCCCCTTGTTAAATATTTTCGAATTGGTTACGCACCTACACGGGGCGCATGTTTGAAAATTAATCAAATAGAACGAAAACAATGTTAGACCTTTTAGTAGTATCGCTTTAGCATAAAACAGAAGTATATACGAATTCGATAAGAGTCTTATAAGAATCGTACTAAAACTTAAAAACAAGATTGATCTAGGGTGTTTAGATGCGGTTTTCAAAATGAGAAAAAAAGTTTTTGAAAGCGAAATTCATGTAGACTTTTGAGATATCATACCACAGTTCTTAACTACTTTCGTTTAGAAAAAAAAGCAGTTACGTAGTCTTATTTCTAGGGAGCAAGATAATACGCCGTATTCAGAGATTCATAAATAATATGGGAAATACATTAACTAACAAATAGACCTAAATTTTTTAATATCAAAGCAGGCGATACAGATTTACAACCATCAAGTCTTTGCAGCATTTGGTAAATGTCTTTTGGGCAAACATGGATAAAACTTTGTTCTAACTTCTGAAAGATAATCAATCGTAGTATCTTGGATTCTGGGACTGATCCACATGCAAACAGTAGTCAAATGATTATTTAATATGTCAAATTTTCTGTTCACATCTAAAATAACATTATTGTTCTTATCCCGCAAAAATCGAATTGTGAGCATCGTTCTCTACCTACACTGTAATTTGGAATTAATTTCTAGTTTATAGAAAATTGATCTGGAAAATCGTGGAGCTTTTTCTGATATTTATAAAATGCTTCTAGATTTTCTGACTTTTTAGAAATTCGCGATTTTCTATTTTCTAGAAAATCGATTCGATTTTCTATAAATAATTCCCAAGATTCTTGAAATTCGAAATCGATTTTCTAAGATGCAATGAGTCATTTTGTTAACCTTAACTTTGACAGCCGTATATATATGAAGCTTTTAATATCAGTTATCCAAATAATAGGAAAATGACTCTTCAAATAGCCAATGGTGTTCTATTTAAATCAAGAGATTTTAATTTGTCGCTTGGTTCTCAATGTTTTCTGGAATCAGTAAGTTTAGAGAAGTTAAAATATCTGTTAAGTGAACACGAGATAAGGTTAGAGTAAGATCTAAATAATAATCACCAAATGAACAGACACTGTTTGACCTTATCATCTTTGTACC
>CAJNOQ010001678.1:0-29436 GCA_905250885.1 Didymodactylos carnosus | reverse complement strand
AACAAATTATTTTTGGAAAGAGCGCACTCCAGTAAAGAAAGTCTCTTCTCCTTTTCACTGCCTTTTTACTTCTCAGTCAAATGAATAAATTTAATTAATTAATGTCTCTCCTCTCTGTTCTCTTTCCTCTATTGTTTTCGTTTGTGCGCCTAACAAAGAACAATAAAGAAATAGGTGGGTGACCGTTCTGGTCCTAGCAAACGAACGGAAGGTCCTATTGGATCAAAAAGTAGGAGGTTTTCTTCGTGACAGTGGGGGCTAACTGCTATCCTTTGAAATGAAAGTCTTACGACTTGTAGTTACTGGGATTACCGCGTGAGTTTGCTTTTGCGCTAGCTAGAAAAAAACGAACCGACGATCATCGCTATAAAGCTTCGCTTTAAATACACATTTGCAAGAAATATGAAATGAGGAAAAAACATTCTGAGGCTTTATCATGATTATAAGCGAAGTTGTTGCTTTTTTTCAGAAGTTCTACCATACTTCTCAAAAAAACACTTTTTTATTTCAATTTTCAATATCTTAAAACAATGGTGGAAGGGGAAAAACGTGGAAATCTAAAAATTTTTTAAATAAACATCCGGAATTTTTTTAATATGGGGTAGATAGATAATACACCACTTCCTTATTTGACCTGACAATCTTGGACACGTCCAGTGTTGGAGGTAGTTCGAGATGAACTTCGCCTTCGAGCTGGCGAAGTGTGAGACCAATTTGATTGAGAAACTTTTGTAGTTGGATCATGAATTCGTCGCGCAACATTTCGCGCATTTCCGTCTCACGTTGTTTGCGCTTGAAAAAGGAGACATTCTTTTTCATCTACGGCTGTGGTGGCCTATACAATTCTTCTATAATATTTAGTCTTCTATTAAATATTTGATAGTCACGCTTCACAAACGCACTTTGGTCAAGCAAAAAAGTGTGAGATTTGAAACTTTTCGAAAACTCTTTGGCAAAAAATCAAAAAGAAAATATGTATCAAAAAGAAATATGTATTCTTCAAGCTGAAAAAAACATATTTCTGGAGTATATCAAAAATACGAGAGAAGACTAAGAGTTAGCTGAAAACTCTTTACAGAACCTTGTCCTTAAATTATCTTTTCATCTCTTTTTGCTTCCTCTGAACTCGCTTCAACACCGTTGACTGCTGGTGTTTCTCCATTCACCTTCGATCCATCGACGTCTGTGCGATCCAGGGAGAGATCATCAGTTTCCGTCTGATATGTGAGGAGAGGATTGTAGACCTGAATATACAGACTTTAAAGATGACGATACCAGTGCTACCCTGATATGCTTCTGACAGAAACAAGACCTTGGCAGATCGGTCCCTGTCTCATGAATTCAAGTAGTGCTTTAGTTTAATCCTTTAACCCCCACAGCGGTTCCAGAAGAGCCACTGATGAAACAACTACTGGAATAGAGTATTGGTGTCTCCAATATAGCAATAGTATGGACAGATCGGTCAGACGCACTCTCGTTTGTGCAGAGTAGTTTGGGCACACCAGTCACCATTGGGGGGGGGGAATGACTTGAAAAAGTCCTATTTTGGGCTTTCGTANGCTCCGGAGTGAACCGGAGTGAACCGGAGTGAAAGTTCACTCCGCGGAGTGGCGGAGTACGGAGTACGGTGTTTCCCCCTTGGGGGAATGACTTGAAAAAGTCCTATTTTGGGCTTTCGTAAATTTGATATAGTTCGACCAAAAAACGTCGTAGAGAGCTCGGGGACATCCCACTTTGTAGAGAATTATTTGCTCTATCATTCTACGTAATTTGAACAAAATTCTATTCGCAAGTTCTAGGTGCTGGAAAACTACAGTGGTTACAAAAATTGATCAATTGAGTATAGTTTTGATTTTATCAAGTTATCAAGATGTATCTTGCCTGTTAGTAGAAAAATATTTTCAAAAAAAATTTAATTTTTTATGATTTTTCAAAAGTTATCGATTTTGTAATTCATCTTTTTCGGAGACAAACCAACGAAATAAAACACTCTTTTTACCAATCGATAGCTTATGGAATTCGCTACGAGACATCTCCACAAAGTTTTTGAATCCATGCTTTCTTAATTTTTTGCCATCAATCTACAAATGGTCACTCCAGTGACCAAGGGGGTAAAGGGTTAAGAGTGATTGATCAAACTGTATTGAGTAGGATTCTAATAAAGAATAGTATTTTTGAGAAATTTACAAATTGAACAAGAAAAGTTTTCGTTTTGTTATTAGACATACAAGAAATTAACGTACTATTGGTAGAATTACAGAATTTTTTCTTTCTCTTATAATTAAGCATTTTTTTACGTTGCTGTTTTGATGGCATTCTTAATCTACACTCTATGGGAAACCAATACTTAAAAAATATAGCAGTAACATTCTGTTAAATTTAAATGAATCAGTCCTTCAAATTATTTTCATAATACTAGAACTTTATATTTAATTCCTTTAGCACAATAGAAACTCGAAACAATTTCTACATAGCAGTCTAGTAATTCATTGTGTTATGAATCATACAAGCTTCTGGTTGATGCTTCTCAGTCTATCTTCATTTAACTATCTATTATGCGCGTAAGAGTCATACTATAAAAAGAGTTTTAAAAATAAGGAAAAAATCGACTTTTCCCAAAATATCTCAACAACAGATCAGTTAAATTTTTGTCTGCCGAAAAGGCACATCTACACAATAGATTGAACATGAAGTGTAAAGGAACCACATTGATCGGATGAACCGCTGATAGAAAAGTGTGGGTTCTAAAATTTATCTTGGTGGGTTTTTCAAAGATCGGCTATACTAAACAGAGATGAGCGAGTACACGGATTTCTGAGTACGAGTACGAGTACTGAGGGTCGAGTACTGAGGGTCGAGTAGGAGTAAGAGTATTTTCTGAAAAGTAGTCGGGTATTACTCGAGTATAAAATTTTTCTAAAGAAGCCGGTGATTCCAAAAAAAAATGATTTTTTGATAGGTAAATAATAAAAAAAAGGCACCAGTTTTTTGGGAAGTACTCAAATGTTTTCTGGAATACTCGTTAAAAAAAGTCACCAGTACGAGTATGAGTACGAGTACTAGGAATTTTGTACTCGAGTATACTCGTACTAGCCCATCGCTGATACTAAAAGCTTAACTTCGGCTCGAGCTATAGCTGCGAGACAGGATAAAAAGTTATTTGTAAAGGGTAATGAATATCTGACACAGATACCTATGTTGTACAAATACGAAAACTAATATCTAGGTTCAACATTTCGCAAATGGTTTTACATGATCGTATTATTGAAAAGCTTGTTCATAGCTCATTTTGAAGCATAGAAAATTTCCTTATCTTTCTACATTTAAAGTTCAGTTAAGACTCTGAAAATCATGCGAAAAGCTTAGAGGATGAATGCCATTGGTTAGGTCAGTAATGAGTAATTGTAAGAGATTTCTCTCTAACGTTTTCAGAAGGAATTTTGAAAGTTTAAACAGGTTATACAGTGAAGTATGAAGCATTTCTGATAATCCTAGACGATTTACTCTCAAAATCATATTGGGCCATTTACTTACAGAGACCGTTGTGCGTCCTTTAGAGAAGACTAGCGTTTTGCGATACTCTTTGGCAATAGTGAAGATTTTTGTATTTATCGCTCAATCTGAATGAGTATGAGCATTGTATTCTGACGTTGGCTCCTCTTATAGTGATCGAGAAAAGATAGAACTGACTTATCCAACGATTCACATGATGAAAATCTATGTGACAATTAATAAAATTAATAGTACGTAGTAAATCAAATCTCGCTGCGTTTACGAACCAAAATTGAAAGTGTATCGGCAGATAACAATGGATTTTTTCAGCCACATCGCATTCAGTTAGTTTTAATATTACGATCTCATGTTCAACTTATGTTCATTATGGGTTCAAAAATCTTGAACTTCTAGAGGGAGAATTGTAATAAATTTAAAAAAATATATTTTGTTCAAATTGATAAGAATATAAAGATTACCATTCATAAATATTAAAAATTAGATCTTAGAACTTTAGGAAAACGACTAGATCCGATACATACGATACATAATTATAATAAGTGATTGTAAAGAATATTTATGAGTATTGCGTTGGATTTTTCAATGAAAACAGTTCTTCATTCATAATCCCAAGAGAAATCGTCCAATATGCTCTATTGTTTTTCCAGTCCTAAGAGACGACATTATAAATAGATTCATCGTTGTGTCTGAAGGTGTGTAACACTAATAATAATATCATCAACAATAACATGTATCTTTTAAAAAGATAACCAATATCATGTATTCAGAGAAAACAAAATGAGTTTGTTTTGTTCACTAAGAATGATAGCATCATAATTTTCATTTTGAAAAAATTATGTTAATAATATATAATGATTATCACTATTTTTTCAAAACAACATAGGATAGATCAAATGCATTACAACTAATAATATGAAAAACATCAATTTTGTAAATATTCAATCAACTCAGATGTTTAGAGACAATAATGCGTCAGAAATGCGCACGATACTCCATGATTGTTTCTTAAAAATCATCGACGATTCAAAACGATGAAGCACTGGATGGGATCTGAATGAGTTACATCTCAAAAGAGATATTTTTTAATTAATACATATTACCGAAAACTCACACTCACTTTGGATGTTGTTTGATCTTACAAAGCCAATTATGATGGATTTGTATCTCTTTTGAGAAGATACGATCTGAATGAAATTGATTACCGCATACCATAACAATAAAGATGATAGAACGAGAAATATCAGAGAAAATTGGTATGAAAAAAATGAGACTCTGTCAGAATGCATCAGAAATTACAATACAGACTGAAAATGAACGCAATTGTATACGTATACACGGATCGAAACATCAACAAATGCGTCCTTAGAGTAGACGAATTGAGCAACGAATGACGCGACAGAATGATGTGCACTCTCCT
The DNA here is from genome assembly GCA_905250885.1 of Didymodactylos carnosus. Classification (NCBI taxonomy): domain Eukaryota; kingdom Metazoa; phylum Rotifera; class Eurotatoria; order Philodinida; family Philodinidae; genus Didymodactylos; species Didymodactylos carnosus. The sequence goes on along the minus strand of CAJNOQ010001678.1, from coordinate 24,506 downwards.
ACTATTTTAAAAAGTATTATTTTTCGCCTTTAGAAAAAACTTTTTACATTTGTAACACCATCTGTGAAGAAAATTTTTTCGAATCCCATACTGTCTCTGCTTATGGTTTAGTGGTGCATCTTCCTCACTTATTTGTCTTTGCGCCATTCCTGAAGATTCGTATGAGAAATATGCGAGCCCACACATATATACCGAGCAGAACACAAAAAGCAAGTGCGTGCTATAGATAAAGCATATAAAGAACAGCAGCATCTACCCATAAAACGAAAGACCGAACAACCATCTTGGATTCGACCGAAATTTTTGTGAACAATAAAATTCTGGCTTCAGAGTGGAAAAAAATAACCATATCAGCGGGTTCTGTGTGATGACAATAGATCGTGTTTGAAATAACTATAGTGCTGAGTTTACAGCGTTACATTTTTTTAATTTGCATGATGGAACTACTTCAAATTCAATTGTGATCTAGTGTGAAAAAAAGAGGTAACGTTTCGATCTCGTGATATACATAATTTTGCAAGCTATGACAGATAGCGAATCATCTTATTGATAAAAGCTTCGTTTTTAAATTTACTGGTTTACTATTCGAGAAATGTATAAGTTACTTAGATTATTATATCATAAAATGAAATAAAAGTGAACTACTATATTACGTTTTTTGTTTTAGATTTAGATCAGGCTATTCTCATTGGAATCGATAATAGTCTGAAATGACTACCAATACATTAGGAGAAATCTTTTACACACAATATCAAGATTGTTCAGAATAATTACTTTCCGATAAAGAACAATCAAATGTAAATATAAAATTTCAAAATGACAATCAGATATGTAAACCACATTGAAATTATGTTTTATAGAGAACCAACTGAGTTGTTGCGTATCCAATTTACGATCAAAATGTATTTTACCCTACTCATTCACTGCTTTCTATGATGAAGAACATAGTGTCGATAATTCTTCTGCTTGAGTTACAAACAAATTTACACAAACAATTGTATTTAATAGTAAAAACTTGAGTCTGATCTACGTTGGCATTAATTTAGTTTATGGTAATTCACTTGAAAATATACGAGATACAATCAAATATGGATCGTCTACACTATTTCCTTTATCCGTTGTATCTCATCCTTCTAATGATGAAACCTAAGAGTGGAAACAAATCAGACAAGAAACTAACAGTACAATATCACCACACTTCAGCTATCAACAACTACAATGAAGAAGATACATGTAAACAAATTAATTTTAATATATTAGAAAATGAAACGAAAAAATATATTCTATTTTTCTCGAAAATATATATTTTATTTATGGAGACATTTTTGGAAGTTCATGAACTATATCTCTATGTATTTCTTTTATACATATTTATACAATGGTGCAAAAAAAAAACCTTATTTTTTAATGTATAATCATGTTCTCTCAATGAACAAAACTCTAGACATTTGACATTTATACGACAATTTACATTCATTTAAATGAATATATAAAAATAAGGTGCACAATATGAAAATTTTTGATTTGCTTTAATTAATAAATAAAAATAAAATAGAATTTACTTTTCATTAACAACAACCAACAATGAACATAGACAAAATGAAACAATTTTTAGTCTTTAATATTCTAGGTGTATCACAATTTAAAAATACAAAACAAAGACAATGAAAAAGTTTCGCGAGATTCAAAAAATATAGGATCAATATTAGTAAGAAGAAAAAAACTACGCTAAGATGCTAAGAAAAATAGCGTCAAAAAAATCCGAGTTAGTCACTGTTATAACATGTTGCCGTCAAGATAAATGTGAAGAAACGTGAAGATTATTAATATACGATAAAAAATGCTTAATTACATACATTAAGTTTGATGAACTAAGATTTTTTTTCTCCAGTAATACCTTAATAATTGACAACTGTTAAAACACGATATAGACAATGAATTGTCTTAGAATATGATTGATGACATGACAGGTCAATTTACTTAGCCTTCTAATAAAATTGCATAACTTAAATAATATCAAGATCAAAAATAGTGACAATTTTAGGGATTATAAGGTAGTAGTGTCACTGTAATCAAACTAATAGTTTGTAGTAGAGAAGTGATGAATCAGAAAGGATAATTAATGCTGGAGAGAAAAATCTTGACTCAAACTTAGACTGTAAATCGCATATAGCAATAGAGGAAGAATATCTGATAAAAATATGTCACCTAAATAAAGTTTACAAGAAAAATAAATAAATAAAGTATATCGATAGTGTTATAACAAATATTATATTTAAAGAACTAAAAAGTTTTGTTCAACGGTGTCACGAAAATTATTGTGATTCGTAACGATTATATTCACGTTATAAAGAAAAAGGCACACACACACGCACGCACACACACAGACACACACACATGAGTGATCATTATTTTAACAAGAGCAATTTTCATTGTCTTCAGGTTGTGGTTGCGGTGGTTGACGAACTGGAAATATAGATTTATCTAAATAAATCAACACGTTTATTATAATAACAAGGGGCCTGTTTCTTAAAAAAACTTAAGTAGAAAATCTTACTTAAGTTAAAAAAGACAAAGACTTTTTTGGACTTAAGTTTGACTTAAGTCAGATTTTCTACTTAAGTTTTTTTAAGAAACAGGCCCCAGTTTTTTTTAAATATGATAATCAATGCTTGCTGCATCTATCTACTATTATTGAAACAACAAGAGCAATAGCCGTTCTTTGAATAACTGTTGAACGAAAGTAGATGAAGACTTGCGGTTTTCGCTATTCAATAGCCAAAATTTAAGAGCATGTTTTCGTAAGGAGAAAATGTTTAGAAATTTTTTCAAAAAACCGGTTTTAAGAAAATCTCTGGAAAACCGTTTCCTAACTGAAAAATTCGACATAGTAATATATTGATTTTTTTTCATAAATAGATAGACTAAAGTGTCCTCCACAAAACAGAACCTAAGCGAGAGCTTCATCGCTCGTGGTTACGCAGGGAACAAGGTTTTCCTGGGAGCCCTAGGACTGCTTTTCACTTCAGTCAATGAATCTCAGCAATGCATGAAAACATAAGTTTCGACTATGCTGAATCTCCTGGCAAACAAGAAATTTCTAAATATTTTTTGTTACCGAAAACATACTCTTAAGTCTTGGCTATCAGATAGCGAAAACTGCGAGTCTTCATCAATTTCGTTCAACAATTATTCAAAGAACGGCTACTGCTCTTGTGTTTTGGTTTCGATAATAGTAGATAGAAGCAGCAAGCATCGACTATCGTGTTAAAAAATTAATTGATACTTGTATCTAAGTCAAGTACTGTTGCATACCAATAGTTTTTTCCATTCGTTGCATAACTCGTTCTAACAATGTTTCAATTGCTTCTTTAACATTGTGTGCTGTAAATGCTGATGTTTCCATGTACGGTAACTTGTATTTATCTGCTAATTCTTTTGCACGTGTTTGTGACACAATTCGTGCATCTTCTCTATCAGCTTTATTTCCTACCAAAATTACGTCTGGATCATCACAATAGGCATGACTTTGGAGTTGATCTAACCAATTACGAACGTTTAAGAAAGATGTTTCGTTTGTTAAATCAAACATCAATATAAAACCCATTGCATCACGAAAAAATGCCGTTGTTAAACTACGAAATCTAAAAAAATAAAAATGACATAAGTAAAAACTAAAGTGTCATTGGTTAGTTTTAAATATTGTTTACCGTTCTTGCCCAGCCTAAAATAAATAAAAAGACAAGAAAATTGTTAAAAACGTACATAATTTTATTCTATTTTAGAAAATAAACATACGGTATCCCACAATTGTAAATGTATTCTATAGGGCTTGGCATTTGGTGATGTTTTTGGTTTGTAGACAACTCTTTTTTCTCGGAAATCAATGCCAACGGTAGAGATAAATTTTGGATTAAATTGACTATCGGTGTACTGATAGAGAAAGGTTGTTTTACCTAGATAAAAAATAAAAAAATAAAATCCAAATTATAATAGAAGTTATATAACAAAAATTGGATGAACAAGTAATACATACCAACACCAGAATCTCCGAGTGCTAAAAATTTAATTAAATAATCATATTCGATTGTTGGTAGTCCGTTAATCATCGAATCTCCCATGTCCAATTAACGAAATTTAATAAATATTTTTTGCACTCTAGAAAATAAATGATCTATGTTTTTTTTATTGTTTCTGATATTGTGATAATTGTCAAATTATATATAGTTTTGATTTTTTGGATTTAACCTTAAGGCAATACAAAACAAATAATGATTTGTTTTTTTTAATGGTTTTTCCAGTTTTTTTCCTTAAATTATTCGCGTTGGACAATAGGATATTTACATTTATTTATAGCACATAGGATATTTAGTGTCCTATCAAACTCACTGAAAAACAAACTGTTTTGTTAAGCTCTCAGAAAGTGTCTGAAATACCTTATTTTTTTTTCTTTCTATATCAGAATCAAAAGCTACACACGCTATTATCTTAGAATGGTAATGAGCTCCCTCCCCCCTCCCTCTCCACATTTCTATGTGTCGAAATAGAACATATACTTTTTTTTCAAACTTTCGACTAACTGTCAATGAGTTGATGACCGTCTTCGGACGGTGAAAATATTTATAAACACATTTTATAACAGTATTAAACTTGAATAAGTGTTCAGCTTTTTTTGATGGTTAGTTAATTTTAGATCAAACCTGAAGTCAAAAAAGTAATATTGAAATTTATTTTTTGATTTTTTTAGAAGAACAGTCATATCTAGTAGAAATATTGAAACACAACTAACATGCGTAAACAAACAGATAATCTGTTAGTAATTAATAACAATTATTTATTATTAAAAATATTTTTTGTTCTATTTTTTCTTTTCAGCTTTCATATCATCCTCTTTGCTCGTTACCCATTAATTTTTGAAGAGTATACAAATTTTATAGCTAAATTTTTTTTTATACATATAATATTGATCCAAACTTTTCTCAATCATGAACTTCAGTTTTTAAGTGGGATATACATCGTTCAATAAAGAGAGCGATAAACTATTGTAACAATATAATCGTTTATACTCAATCTTTATTTATAAATTCATTGTTTTTCCTCTTTACATACATAAGCGGCAATAATTCTTGTCATCAGTAGAAATGAATAGTTTTTTCTAAATAATTTGACGACAACAACCCGATCGTCGAACTATATAACATAGAGTAATTAGAAGCAGTATTATTTTGCGAAACAGCGGAAGAAAAAAAATATATAATCAACATTTCTAAAACACTCATTAACAGAATAAAAAATACTCAAACTTACGGTATGTTTTATGTAAAAACAAAAACATCAATATTGATAATCTAAGAAAACTTACATGTTTCAAGTGCAGACACAATTCTTTGTATTAAATGACACAATGAGAGATGTGTTGGAGTTTTCAGAGATTAGCTACTTCAATGTGTATGTTCTTTTTTTTTTGTTCTATTCTTATGCCATCTTACGTGGGTATATATGTTTTAGAATAAAAATGATACAAAAACTAAAGAGAAGAAAAAAAAAAGAGCGAGTAGAAAAAAAATAATGGTACCCATAAAAATTTGGAAAAAAAAGAGGAATATGAGAGAAAAATATTTTTTTTGCTGTTAAAAAAAAGAAAAGCGCGAAATGTTGGAAAAAAATTCTCTCGTTTCACGTGTTTATTGCCTGTTGAAGATATGCTGACGTTTTATTTTCTATTAATATTTCCGTCATTTCAAAGAAGACATAAAAATAGAGAAATGAATATAGCTAGAAGAGAAGTAAAAATAACGACTATAGTTTTTATCCATTTTTAAATGACTAATGAAATTGAGAATAAAATACCAGAGGTTGATTCAATTTAGATGTTAATTAGAAAAAAAATTTAAAAAAAAATCTGATGCTTAAAACAAAAAATAAAATTGTTCATTCTGAGGTATGAATGTCATTTTTGTTAACTATCCATTAAAGAAGATCCTAGCTCAAACTTGATCATTTGAAAAGTTAAAATAAAAAGTGTATTAGAAACAGTTACACATATCGAAATCGTGAATAACCAAGTCGATTATTTTTCTAATTATGTTTAAAACACGTGACTTATAAAAAGAAGGTATTGTTTATTGTCGTGTTATCATATCGAGAACAGAAATTGATCGTTTCGCATATATACTACACAGTCATCGAGCATATTTCTATCCCTGTTTAGATACTGTAACCAAAACTTTTAAAATTTTTTCAGATACTTAAACACATTTAATAATTGCGACCAAAACCTATCCTCATGTAATCTGTCTAGTTTTCATCTTTCTTCTCTTACCAACAATCAAAGCAATAACTTATTTTTTTATGATGTTTTTTTGTTTAGAGACATCTCTAGTAAATGTACTTGTACCTGAGTACTTGGGACCTATACTTGCCTTTTTTTAAGACGTTTAAATTTAATTTTAAGTATTTCGTAGCAATAAAATCGAGTTTTGCAACCTTGGAGAAGTGATTTGTAAAACTACATGACAAGTGGATAAATTTCTAGTACTTACAAAGTAATCATGCTTGGATCAAGTACGTTCATTGAGGATTCTGAATACGTTTAGCATTAGATTATCTTTCGTTTTTTTAGTGTGTAAAAAGATTTAAAAGCTTTGGTTGTAGTTCGAGTGATTTATTTTTTATTCTAACGCCTTATCTCACTTTTTTCATTCAATTCATATACCTCTAATTGTTATTAAATCAAGGGGTAAAAAGCACATTCCAGAATGGGTACAAAATTTTTGAAATGCCACTTTAAAATGGTGGACTGCTATTCTGGAATAAAAGAAATTTTTTCAGTTTTGGTCTAAATCTTGGTCTATATACAGCTAACCTCGGCTTCTAAAAAATGAAATGGCATTCCACAACAGACGTATTCCGGAATAGGTACATTTGCCTTTTGTAGTGTTTTTTCTAGCCTGTTTCTTTTTGTAGCCTCTATTTCTACAGCTCAAAAAAAGAAAGAACGTTTTTTCTCTGAATTAAAAGAACTTTCAAATATTCTAGTAAGAGATTATTGTTCATTAGAATTTTGGCTTTGCAACTGTAGTATAAAAGTCGAGAGAGTTATGCATATGGCCTATTTATAATAACTTTAACTGATAAAGTACTTTAATAATCGAAAATCTGTTCTACGGTAATATGAGTTAGAATCGGTCTACCATTTCTGCTGGCAACCGGCTGGTTAATGAGTGTTCCGCAAGCAGAATTGATCGCCCAATTCTAACTCTGACATGCAATACTTTTATTAAAGAATAAAGTAACGTAGGCGATAATGAATATTCCACTGAAATTGTTTAAAATGTTATTTTATAAAATTTTTGGGCTTTTAGAACAACTTCGTTTTCTGATATATTCTCTGAAAATTGAATAGAGAAGTGTTCTCTTCTCTTTTAATTTACGAGATGTAATGAGATTAGAACATTTTTCAAATTTGATTAATACTGACTTCTCTATTTTCCTCGTACGTCTAATTAACCGAGACAACACAAAAAGATACGTCTTTCGCTTCTATTTGTCAAAGAAAATGTTTATATGAAGTGTCATAAGCAATAGTCGAAAAAAAATAGAAACTTGCAGCATATAAAAAAAAGTTATTAAAAAAAATATCAGAAGCCAATTCCTGTTAGAAAATAGGTTTTTTGGTCTATTCAACTGGAAAACTATAGAATATTAAAAGACTATTTATACACGAAAAATATAAAAAAATATTAAGCTCACCGCGCTATTTTTTTTTATAATTCCCGTTAAATATTTACCACTATTTTATTACTATTTATTTCCTTAGTTAATGGAGCATAACGACTCCATATTTCTTATTCACCTACACTGATATCTGTATTTATGGGTGATAAACAAAAGTCAATAGGCTTTACTAAACAATAATGACAAATAAGAAAATCAGAGTTTGTCTCGTTGAAGGAAACTGAAAGTGTGTTCTTAGTGGAAAAATTAGGTTTTTACACATAATCTATCCTTCGATCGAAACGAAAAAAATCAATGAGTGTTTTTAAATAGGATTTTGATTCAAACAAGAGAGTGTGCAGAGAACAGTGGAAAATATTTAGTTTTTAGAAAATCACTATATGGCAGTTCTTTTTCTCTCACATCTCTTAGAATTTCTAAGTCCACGATAGAATAGATTCATTAATGAATTCAAAGAGTTTAGAAAAATCTGTTTCACATGCAATATAGAATAATAATACTTACCAGAGTATTATGAATATGACATTCTTATTTTTCCCAGAAATAGATGAGATGTAGTTCATTGATCATGATTAAAAAATCTGACTGACATGACTTATATGCAACTTAAGTATGTCTGTATTAAATCAGTTAAGTTAGAGCGACAATTTTTCCTTTACGCTTATTTTCTAGTCATTGATTGTTCTAAAGGTTTTAACTGATTTAATTCCAAGAGAAATTTGAACAACTATAAACTGCAAAAGATGTATAGTGTGTATAAATACATCTTTTCACCTCTTTTTCTCATATTTAGAATTGAGCAAGATTAAAATGCTGCCTCACCATGTAACTGATGTTTAGTGAACGATCATATTATTTTTGACTAGTTTTGTTTGATAGATTAACTTTTTATCTGTTTCTACAACGTGATAATATGTATAATCTAGGATTAATGTACACGAAACGAGATTAATCTCATTATCTCTTTTTCTTTTTAAAAAAACAACAACATATGATGAAAGAACGGGATCTAAAATCCTATAGTAATCTGTCCCTCCTCAAAATGTTTTAAGTTCTATTTAGATGAAAGAGAATTCAATTTAATGTAGTTTTTTATATTTTTCGGAGCTTCGAAATGCATTTTGTTATAAAAAAAAATTAAAATAAATTACTACGCTGGATTGCCATTAATAATTTATTTTCGATAGAAAATGTGAATTTTTTTAAATGTACTAATCGATAGAGCTCGACGAGCTGATCAAGAATATGTGCGAAGACTTGCTTAAAAGTAAAAATAACTGTTATTTTTTTATCAAAATAACACTTCAGATCTAACTTTTTAGAACTATATGTCACAGTATTGCGCTTTTCTCTCTGCTATTCAAGCTTTAATGACAAACCATTCCTAGCGTAATGAGTGGCCCGTGAAGAGAGCTACAAGAATATGTATAAACAATTGATTTAAATACTTAGAATCATTGTAAAATCTCCAACATAAGTTCGACAGCACTTTAATGATCTATATCTTTGCTCTTCTTTTGCTTTTTTCGCCATCAAGGAAACTTTAACCTCTAATCATTCCTAGTCTAATGAATAGCTCATGGAAAGAGCTACAAGAATATGTACAGATAATTGAGTTAAAAGTTTGGGAACACGGTGAAATCGTGACAATACGTTCCACATAACTCAAAATGAGTATAATTTTGAAAATAAATGCAATCAAGAATTGTTTTCAAAGCAGAATAAAGATGATATTCGTAATCAGCGCTAAAAACTGAGTCGAATAATGTGCTATTCATGATTTTAGCAAAATTTTTGTTTTTCCGTCAAAAATCGCCCGTGAGGGACTTATACATAGACAATTTTTTAGTTTTTTTTCGTAACGGCGACTTCATCTGAGTTTTTGACGAAGAAACAACAATTTTGCTAAAATCATGAATAGCATATCATTCGAAAAAACTGCATTTCGAAATTCTGAAACATATAGAAAACTACATAGAATTGAATTCTCTATCAATTCTATTTTTTTTCTCTATCTACATCGAAATTGAAACAGTGTGAGGAGGGGACGATAACTACAGGATTTTGGAGCCCGTTCTCTTAAAAAAAAAAGCTATGAAGAAAAACAAACTTCATCAACGATCATCTTCAAATGATGCCATAATTAAAAGTGAGAATAAAACAAACCAGTGTAGTTAGATCAATCGAGCAAAATCTATTAATTATGAGTACGATACTACAAAAAAATACCCTTACTCTTGACTATGTAAAACCATGCTAGCACCGAATTCGAAATTGAAATACATATATATATATACTCTAGACAATATCCTGATCACCCAATACTTTCAGTCTTTTTCACTTGCTCGTTTATGACATGTCAGAAATTCAAGTAAATTTCAAAAAAGTGTTCGATCATCGCAGAATAGCTGATATTTCAACACATTAACTTTGTACCGTCATAGATACAAAAATATATTGTCCTTGAATCAGATTAACATTTATCGGGAAAAAAACTGAATTGCTGACGTGTCACAAACGAGTAAATATTCAGCATATCATTCAGAGGTAAAAATATTTTTCTAAGATAAGGATAAATCGTCCTTAAAAAAACCTATGCGATAAAAATTAGCATCCACTTTTATAATACTTACATAAACGTACTTTAACAATTTTACAACTCAGTAGTTTTTTTCTGTGAAAGACTAATTTTCAATGAAGGAAACCTCAAAACATATGAAAAAGTGTAAATTTTCTCTTATAGGTGACTAATTTGATCTCTGAGGCGTAAAAATCGTGCTTGTAGTATGTAAGACAAATTTTTTTTTATATGACTGTCACGCTTCGTTTTGTAAAACGAATTGAATTAGAATACGAACGATTGGTTTTTGTACGGAAATTCAAACATTATTTTTGTGAGTGTGGAATTGACTGTATTTTGTTTCGTCACATTTATCTGTTTCTTTGATGAGATAAGGCAATTTTTGTCGTATAAAACACTAGGTGTAAAACAATCCAGACAACGAAACTGTCAAGAAAACTTACTTTAACACTAATAATTACGTTTAAAGAAAGAAAGAAAATTTCTATTTCAACTATGTTTTATTATCTTGAATATTAAATAATAACAACTATATAGCAAAGAGATTATGTTTTTTCGTTGAATAAAATAAGTAAAAACATTTTTTGATATCTTATACTAAGGATAAGTAGCTCTATAAAATATCTAAATAAACAAGTTCAATTAGAATTGTTCCATAAATTCTAATTTCATGTTCATTCATTAGACATGAAATTCTCTATTATGACACTTTGAATGTACACATAATATATACGAAAATGAATATATGTCTCATAAATATTGTCATGTTACATGATCAATTGTAATAAATGAAATGACTTATTGTTAGAGAAGAACACAATATTTAATTCTGTTTTTTATTCATCAATCTACAGGAACACGCATTAGTCGAAGAATATTTTGGATATATTCCTATCCAATCCCATTTCAGATGGAAGAAAAGCATGTCCGATATAAGCACATCGCTAACAAATTTATTTTCTAATCTTATATTATGTTTTTTGTTTTACATCAGATAGACTAACCGAAAAAATCAATAACAATGGAAAACAAACAAAAGCTTAAAAGAAGTGATTATTTAGTTTTCCAAAATCACAGAGTTTTTGTTTGTTTTTAAAGTAATTTGGTAGTAAGAGGATGTAAAAAAAATCAGCATTGAACACAAGCTTAAAAAAAACACAAAAATAAAAAAATTGAAAAAATCAGCTAGTTCAATTGTTTTTTTTCATCAAATCAATCACAGAAAACTGTTCACAGAAATAACAAAAAAACAAAAACTCCTCAACACATTGCAAAGAGAAGAGAGATGGAATAAACGAATATATAAAAATGATCGTTCTGGTTTTCAGTTGATAAGCTATAATTTTTGTAATTAATTTAACAAAAATTTAGTGAAGTATACATCAATGTATTGTATGAGTAAATCTGCTTTGTGAAAAAAAGAAGAACAAAGATATGTTCCATTTTACATTTGGGTATCCATCAGTTCGCCAAACGAAAACGAATTTGAGTGCGTAGAATTTGAACGACTTAAAACTGAAATGAAATGTAAAATAGTATCAGAAATGGTATCAGATAGCAATGTATTCTATATTAAAGCATTAGAATGAAAATTGATAATCCGTAATAGTGTTCATTTATCATTCTAATTTTAACATTTATATTTGATATGACGTCTTATATTATTTGATAGTTTTAAATCGTCTATGACAATGTTACAGACTGATCTTCTTATACTAGCATATACAAGCATGAAGATAAACTTCTGTATGATTTCCAGCTCAATACATTCTCTTTGTCGTTTTGAATGACAGCATTGAAAAGCATATGAGCATTAAAACAGTCTAGAGTCTTGTCCAGCGGGATAGACAAGCTCGAGGCAAAAAAAAAGAGAAAAAAAAATCATGCTCCATAAACAAATTGAGCAATTATATTATTAGTCGATTTTCTATCATAGTCTTGCATTACAAATTAAAATATATATTTCAGTATGTAATATTCGCGTGTTGATTTTACAATTTATCATTATTTGCATGAAAGTTCATTTGATGATCAGGATCATTATTATCATCCATACTTTCTTCAATAAAATAAGTTCATTGACGTTTTGTTAGTGACAATGTAGCATGTTATTAATGACAAATTTTGTTTTCGTTTTTTGAATTCTTCTTGCTTTATTGTGCAAACATTAACAAAAATACCGCTCGCTGTAGTTGTACCCTACACTATCAACATTGTTCCTTTCAATATGTGAAACAAACGGTTACGAATTGGAAAAGTTCGTACTTTTTTCACGAGACAGACATGTTCAGACTTATGGTCTCGGGACAACAAAAACGTTTACCGCCCAGGACTCTATAGTAGAAAGGGCAACATTGAACGAATTTTAAGTTGAATTTTAGTTACAATTTACTAATTAATTGTTGGTTTTAACCATTTCAAACTGTAAAAATTATGAGCAGACTTACATGCCCATTTAAGTTAGTACCAAACGAGCTAAAATAAAGATTCATGAGACATATCACATTTATCTCGATGTGAAGTATATTTGCCCACATCTTTCAGATATGGAGTTGGGAATAAGTGAATACTCTCCTAGATCAACAGTTATTTTTTATTCAGTAAATTCATCAACGGTAAGACTGTTCTAACGAAAAATTATCCATAATCGACAATTTACTGACGACCCCGATAAACAGATTCATTGAGAAAAAAACTACTGTGAAAAAAAAAATACTTTGTCGACTTTTATATTCTTCCTTACGATCTGACAACAATAATTATTAATTCTGTTAATATTAGAGAGGTCCCACAACTACAGATAGTTTTCGACGACAATCTGTTTCTAATGAATAATGTCAGACTTAGTAACTTCTATATCATAACGAATTTAGCATCTGTTCTACGATAGTGGTATAGAAATCATAATATATTTGACAGACGTCATTGTCATGTCGATGTATTTAACGGATGAGTAAGATTAAACCGGTCACTTTTGTTTTCTGATTTTGAGACACTAAAAATCGTTTTAAAACCCGGTTTTGACCTCATTCAATAGATAATTCATTGCTCTACAAAACTATCGACTTTGTTTTTACAATAAATTTTTCTTGTCAGCGCAAAATTTAAAAGACTCAATCGTCCAACTGCGATTTCTTGTTTACTGTAGAGATCAATCGATTTGTGTAAGCCTATATTCATCAAGTTCGATGCTAAAAGTAAAGCATTTAACACCAATAGATAAAGAATTTTGTGCTCTATGCTTTCACGACCTTTTCAAGGTTCCTGGTGCTATCGTTCAGGAGAAATAGGCTTGGAACTAACACTTAATGATATTTTTGGAAAATCATGTTTTCCAAAGCCAGATGTGGCCTCTGAAACGTTTATTCTCAAGTGGTCGCATGTAGAATTTGATTCTGAACAAATTGGTGTGACTGTCAAGTTGAAGAATGAAAACTTTTTGATTGTTCGAATTAGAAAAGAACAATGATAGTCGGAAAAGGGATTTTTTTCGGTTTTCACATTTTGTACTTCAAATATTTTTCTCGCAAATATTTCTTCTAAAATTCTGAAACATACATGAAAAAATGCAGAATTTTACAGAAAACGTGATGGTTTATTTGAAATTTCAGCGGAACCATTATAAAAAAATTTCATCATTTTTTCGTTTTCTGAGCGTCGCAGTTGGACGGTTGAGTAGGTCTTAATCTTTTAAATTTTTCACCGACAAGGAAAATTTATTTGAAAAACAAAGTCGATAGTTTTGTAGAGCAATGACTTATCTATCGAATGAGGTCAAAACCGGGTTTTAAAACGATTTTTCGTGCCTCAAAAACAGAAAACAAAAGTGACCGATTTAATCTGGCCCACCCGTTATAATATGCTTTATAAAGGATAAACTTTGACTAATTCAGATAAAGAACATTCAAAAAGATCAAGCAGCATGGAAAGAGCAAACATTGTATTGAATGAACTAAGGCTTACCATAGTAGTTTTTTCGAAGGGGAAAGAGCCTATGCTGTACATCCTGTACATGTTTTACACATTCACTGTGCACTTGACTGACATGTAAACCCTCGAGGTGACAATTTCACATTTCAGTGCTGAAAGCGAGATTTTTTTCATCAAGCGTTTGAAATAAATAATTAATCTTGATAGTAATAACATTTTTGTATAGTAAGGAGAGCTCATGAAAATTTAACTTTCTTACTTCTTCTTACAGTATTAGAAAATGTCAGTCATTCACAAAATGTTAGTACGAAAAAATAAATCTATTCCATCAGGAAGCATGATGGTTGTTACTCGAGTTCTCAAACTTCATATTGATATTTAATAATGAAAATTTTTTTCATTGCATGTTCTTCGACTCAGCTCACCTTCAAATGTAGTAACAAGAAATTTCATCAAGTCAGACATTGAAAGAACTCCAACAATGTGATAATCATCATCGACCACTATTAGCCGATGAACCTTTAATCAAAAAGTGGAATAAATCACAAAATAACTAAACTGTTAATCTCAGTGTACATCTACATACCTCTCTTGTAACAAATCTATCCATGATTTCAAATAACTGGTCACTTTTTTTACATGTTGCTAGTTGTCTTGTTTCTTTATCATGAATTGTATTCAATGCCAATTCTAATGGTGTATCCAAATTTGTGTAAGTACGTGTAGCCGCTAAATGCTAAAAAAATTAAAGAAAGATATAGTTTTATCTATAAAATTAGATTAATTTTTCTAAATCACTAATACCATGACATCAAATTTTGAGTAAACATCTTTTAAACGCTTTGATTTATCGACAACGGGTAGTGCCGATACCCTTAAATTTTGAAACATTCGTAAAACATCGATTAATTTTGTATGTATGTCAATCTAAACGAGAGAAAAAAAAAGAATTCATGAAATATACAGTTCGTTACTCTAAAATACGTACACGAACGTAAATATACTAGAAATTTGTCGCGCACTTTTATCCAAAAGAACAATGGAAATTTTATGGTGGTCAACATTTAACTTTTCCAGATGTTGACGTAATTACATTATTTTTTTCATTTTTCGAAAAGACAGAACGAAAAAACGTATACGTGACTCATTTGAGGATGAATAATGTAGTGATATTTGTCAGTAAATTATTGTGCAATAACCATTTTAGTATATATATACAACTATAAGTTTTACATTTTTATAATAAACTTTTACGTGAATTTCTCCATAACAATGTCCAATATTTATCAAGACGCCGATGATTTTGAAGTTTTAACCGTCGAATCTACTCAACCATTTGAAATAATTGATGCAACTGACCTAAATACGAATGATAAACAGTCATTTTTACTAACAAAAAGTGAAATTAGAGAGACAAGCACACCATCTACTGTTCATGCTAATTCTTCGCAACAAATTCAGCCTGTTATTACTGTTCAACTTAACGCAAGTCCATCAAACGAAAAAAAATTAATAGAGAATGATGATGCACACAAGCAAAAATCTATACAAGCTAACATGATACCAACTACGGTGATGTCTACTCAAAACTCATTGAAGAAAAGTGACAATGATAATAAGAAAATATCAGTTCATCCAACAATACTGGTACAACAACCATTTACAATAAATGAACAATTAGAATTATTAAAAAAGAAAGAACAAACATTAACATATCTCCCAAAACGATATGGTGCAGCTGCTAATATTCCACATACTTTCAATGATAGTTTTGATGCAAATTCCATAATTGACAAAACAAAATCTCAAACATCGAATTATTTATTAGCCACTAATGGAAACAATAATATTTTAGATTTATTGAAGAAAAAATGATACAAAATAATTTTGGTTGATTATGCAACACTAATATCATTCTCATATAATATAACTTGCAACTTGTAGAAGTATATTTTCTTATCTATTTTCTTATTTTTTTTCGAGTCAAATATATGTATATGATGTAAAGCAATCATCGTATTTATCGTAGATAACAGTTTAATTAAAAATGATATTGAAACTTTCTCTTTCATTCATGAGAGAATAGAACGCTTAGATGGGAAGCTAGCAATGTTACTGTTATTTGTTTTCGACAATTTTGAGCGAACAACGGTATAAAAACGATGCATTATAACGGCAGAATCCCATCAGATACAATCGTGCAATAAACTAACAGTTCCATAATCACAATATTTGTTATATTCACAAAAAGGTTCGACAAATTTTTAATAGATCAAAATTTTCAAAAGTCTAGCGGTGTGTCAAAAGTCTAGCGAGTGTCAATATTTAGGGCAGGAAGGTTCTTCTTTTTCCCATCCATAATGGATAGCCAGTAAATGCAACAAAACTAAAGGTTTAAGCAGCCAGTTTCAATAATTATCATCATATTCAAACGATACGACTCAGATTTAAGAGAGACTCTTATCGACCCTTATGACTATGGATTATAAACAAATTCACATTTGCTGCTGCTGGGAAGGCATTCTATTCAACATGGCGAGTCAATTTTCCTATAAAATCCACGTCTTAGGGTCCTGCGGTCACTTAGTTTCAGAATTAGGGAACGTATTGTGCAGCAATGTCAAAATATTTCGAAAACTGCTCTTTTTTCTGTTAGTCAACGAATTGTTTCAAATAATATATAATTCGATAGACGACAAAAAACGGAGTATCGTACTTAATAAAAAAATTACTTTTATCTATATCTGTAATCCAACGTAATAATAAGCTCATTTTGTAGATTGAAGAGTCCGCAACAAAACAAGCATAGAAAAAAAATAGAAAAAAAGTTATGCAACATTATGATCATGTCATCTAAACACTATTTACTTTTAAAATACATTTTTTTAAAAACTAAATCCTGACTATTCTAATAAACTAACACTAGATTCGTAACCAATACGGGAAAAAATATCGAAAGCGTAGGTATTATTTAATTATTGAATAAATGAAGTTAGTCCTAGGGTCCACTGTCATTTCTTGAATATGTTGATCATCATCTGATTCCGGTTTATAAAGTATGAGTCTTTGCTTAACTAAAAAAATACTTTGTTTTGTAGCCGATGTTGTATTTTTTGAAAATGGTCATCATTGACTATTGGTCGTAAAAATGGCTCAATTTTTTACCCAATAGGAATCAATACATGAAATTCAGATAAGTGACAGTCATTGCGATATTTTAGTGCACATATAAACGCATTCATCTTACTTAACTCACCAGTCATTTACACTTAGATGAAAAAAAGTAAAAATAGTATACTATGGGAATCAGGAGATGCTGGAGCACGGTTAATGACCAGCATATGATTCAAACTATATTCCCACAACATTTTCAATAAATGACTATCAAGATTCTTGAATCAACTTTTCTGAGAAAGTTTACAAGACGATAACATAAGCAGAATTTGATCGTCCTATATGATTAAAACTAATTTTTCTTACTTACCATAATAAGATCATCATATAGACCAATCTTCAATTCATCTAATGTTTTATGAATAAATGTTGGTTGAGGAAGATCGTAGATCTAATAGATAAAGATATTTAAATAATAGTAATAGATTTGTCAGACAATGTTTACGTATAAATATAAAAACTTCAATATTCGTTTATGTGTAATCAAACAGCAATAATCTTTTGTAACAGGATCAATAATGGGTATCCGATGTACTTTACGATTAATTATTGTTAATATGGCTTTGTATATACTAGAAAACAAAATTTGTATATTCAATTTTATAAAAATTGAAATTTTTAATTATATTTATTCGTTTGTAATATTTCGACCTTAAACGGCCATTCTCAAACAAGAATCGAACAACAATAGCAAAAACGTAACCTTATAATATCACAAACGAATAAATATGATTAAAAATTTAAAAACAGCTCCAATTATAATTGCTTATTGTCAAAAACTATTGCCCTTATACTCAGCAAATGTTGATTTTAGTATATTTTACTACATATCGCAAATAGTTTTTTCTCATCTTACCTATCATCTGGACTTAAATGTATGATTTTTGTTGACGATTGACCCTGTTGTAATTCTTCTCTCCATTGTAATATTGAAAGTGTTTCTAATGTTTCCATACTTTTCTACACATTTGAAAATGAAAGAATATTTATTTTCAATAAAGGAATAATCTCAATTAACCTTACTCACACATTTAGCATCATAAAATTTAATCAAAAGAGCAATAAAATCTGAAATAGTTAATAAGCCAATTGTTGATGATGTTGCTGCATGCCAAACAAGAGCAGCTCGAACATTATTGTAAACCAAGGCAAAGAATGCTTTACGAATCGATAATCCTGCATCTAACAGTAGCACTTTCCCAGATTTTGGCATTACATCGTAACATGTATGAGTTTGAAAAAATGATTGATAAATCTCATCGGAATCTAAACAAATAACGAATATTTCTAATTGAAAAAAAGGAAGTAACTACTAAGCAACATACTTATTCGATAAAAACTGTCGTGACGAGCACGCTTCTTTCGAATATCCTATGATATAAATAACATACTTTACGTTTTAGAAGACAAACATATGGATTCTGTTAATTCACTTACAGAAAGTGCTGTGGGATCAATAACGACATAGTTATCAGACATCGTTTAAACAAATAGTATGGAAAAAAATTAATTGAGCGTTGTAGATGTTTGTTAATCAGAAATATTTCGCATCTAAAATAAATTTTTCAAACTTCTGTTTCTCACATGTACACGTTAAACTTGTCTGCATATACCTTGAGATTAAGAGCAGCAAACCAAGAGTTGAATGATAGATCGGTAACGAGAGAACCCTCCCACGTGGTCCACCCCGTTTTCAACCATATTTTGCCGATATGTAGGGCTTATTATCCTGGGAAAAAGCTAGTCATCTACTAATAATCCCCAAGAATTCAGACCATGGGCGGCGGAACGATTCCAGTTTAGGGTAGGCTCATATTTTCGGCCAAACCACCGTGGAGAGTGGTTTGAAAGTCGGTTCGCTTTATTTGTTTATAATGGTGAACTCTACAGGTCATTTAAATTGTTCGATAAAATGTCAACAGAAGCAGAATTTCCATCAGAATCATTATTTGTCTTTTGTTTTTTATTTTGAGAAAAAAAAATGTAATCTGACTCTGTTTAGCCAACATTGGTACATAGGAAGAGTACTGTTCTTTAATTACTTAAAAGTCAAAAGTTATTTTGAATATAAGTTTTGAACAATAGTTAAATTATCTTATATTGAAAATAAAGAATTCGACGTAAATATATACGTCAACGAAAACCAATCAGTATGTCACTAGACACAAGTGATAATAGATAAAATATGGACGACCTTGTAATAACGCGTCATCTGTCAGAAGAACATAAAAACTAACTAATATTAGAAAATTTTAACATTAAATCGACTCTAGTCAAGCCTTTATCTGTACTAGTTTGAGCCTACCCAAGCCTTTACCTCTCCAACCTAGGGTAGGCTCGAGGCCTACCCAGGGCTCGTGGCTCCGCCGCCTATGATTCAGACCTTTAGCTTTTATACTGAATGAATAATAGAATCGTGATGTTTTTGTCTAAGCGTCTTTTCTCGTTTTTACTTTTTAATCTAACGTTTATTCTACGAAATATGTTAGACGTTCTGTGTCTACAATAAAAAGAGAAAATAGTTTGAAGTATTAGAGTCTACAGTAGATCTATATTATTGCGCAGTATTTTTGACTATGTAAAATATAAATGCGTAAAATAAACGTTAGGTCAAAGAATAAAAACGAGAAAAGACGCTTAGACAAAAACATCACGATTCTATTCAGTATAAAAGCTAAAGGTCTGAATGCTTGGGGATTATTAGTAGATGACTAGACGGTGATGAGACTAGACGTTTTCTATAGACTAGACTAGATGACTAGACTTTTTCTCAGGGTAATAAGCCCTACATCTCGGCAAAATATGGCTGAAAACGGGTTGGACTACGTGAGACGGTTCCCTCATGAGTGCTTCCCCGATTTATCCTTAAAATATATTTGATTATGGATTTCTATTGCTGATAACGAATACAATATCTTATTTGTATTAGAAATGGTTTATTTAAAGTTATTGGTAGATTTCTGGAGAACCAACTATAACTGATACAGAAAAACAAAAGGAATCTAGCAAATAAGGAGATATCTCTTTCCACATAAGATATATCATGTGCGGCACAGTATTTCGTCTCAGCGCGTCACTAGAAAAGAAAGAGAACAGAAAGATATGCATGTAGGAAAAGAGATATCCCCTTATTTGCTAGTTCTTTAATATGATTAGGAAGAAGAATACTGCGCCTTGAAGCTACCGTTATAGATGTAGAATGCTGCTGAATGGCAGTTTCAATAGTCTGATATCTTTTCTACAGTTAACAAGCTTCTGACATGCCCACCCATATCGTCACTAGTCATCAACTAGAGCTCGGACCAGAAAACTAGTCTGAGTTCTTTCGCTTAATTGTTTGAACTATCCATAAATACTCATTCATCTATCTTCTCAGAAAGTTACAAAGACTAAGTAAATGAACTGTTTTGTACTTAACAATGTAATGAATATGCTGTCAGACAAGTAATTTAAGACACTAAGACATAAGTAACTTACACAGGCTTAGTACACGACTTGACGGTGTCGAGAATAGCACTTCAGAAATGCGTGAGGAACAACGTAACTGCTGCCTATAGTATAATTAGAAGTGGATATTGAAGCCGCCGCTATCAGTATCAAAAATTACCCTTAATCAACTATATTTCGAGGAAGAATGAAAAGAACACTTAGCGACCTTCTCTTGTAGATCATTTCCAAAGGAGTTTAAAAAGTTGTTTACTAATTAAAAATAAAAGAAAACATTCATCTAGAAAAATGTAGGACTGACAAAAGGCTTTTCTGATATCTATATTAAATGTAGAAACTTGAGCAACGTGGCTCAGTCGGCTAGCGGGCAGACAACATACACCAAAAGTACCGAGTTCGAATCCCGGCAACGGTAACCGCGTGATAGTCTTGGACAAGCTACCTCATGCTCGTTGTCTCGGTAGCTTGGAGCACAGATGCAATGGGGTAACCCGATTTCAGTGCTCCTTGGACCGGAGAGATGAGGATTAAAAGTTTAAAAATAAAAAAAAAATGTAGAAACTGAACTTTAAAAAAATGAGAAAGAAATTATTACACATGACTCGTATTGCAATCACTGTAAATTTGAAAAGTCTGTGGTTTTTTCATCTACTTTTCTCTGAATTACATACAAAAGTTCGTTCTGTTCTTGAGTAAGATCACGATATTATCATGGGATTTTCAACACAAAAGCTGTCAATCAGATCCGTGCTTTTTCACACACTTTACTCGTTATTTTCACGGATCTGACTGACAGCTGCAGTGTTGAAACACCCGTGATATAATCACGGGCCGTACCCAGTGATGGAACGAACTTTTGTATGTAATTTAGAGAAAAGTAGGTGAAAAAACCACGGACTTTTCGTTTTTTAAATTTACAGTGATAGCACAATTAGGAATTTTGAACCATTGGGTTCAACTTCCATTAGGCCGCAAAACAGGACTAGGCCACGCTGTAAAAATTTCAGAACGCACGGGGCCAAAAAATTTGTTTTCCAATCAGCTTAAAAAATTACAAATTTTTAAATCCTATTAGGCTAAACCAAAATCTCATTGGACTACGCCTCCCCGCTATAGTTGCGCCACTGTCATATTAGAACAACTTAAAATATCTTTAACTACTAATAAATCAACGATAAAATATCACCAATAAAGAAGACAAAATAAGCATACCATTTACTCTGATACACAGTACACGAAATGTACAAAGTGCATAATATTCCATTTCTCAATGACATACCATTGTTTTTTATTCACATTCTACAACTTTCTAATAAATATCAAAACAACGTAAAATATTTGTTCTTTCACCTATTTCATCGAGAAAAAAGGGAAGCAATCTACGAGTAGTACGTTGCGTTCAAATTAATCACCTTTTAGTGTTATAATTACCGCATTACCGTCTTGAAAATGGATTCTGTATCATGATTTGATTCCGACGGATAAAGAAAAATTTGGAGTTTAAGACTACCTCCTTGAGAACATTCATCTCAATATTTCTAATGAAAAATAGAAAAACATAAAATAAAGACATCAAAAATCTTCTCTAAGGAACCTTCAAAAGACAATTTTCACCTTGACGCTTACAGATCAGACTAATCTTAGATCCGTGAACTCAACTCGCTTCTTTTTAGATTCTTAAGATATTAGTAGATAAAATATGGCGTGTTTTTCTTATAAAAATAACAGACACCTAAAGATTTCTAACAAGCAAAACATAAAGGAATTATAGGAAGTTCCTGTTGCGTTGATAGTTAGTCATGACGAAGTCGTGATGGTGTTGTTATCATTGAAATGGTTGTAACAGTAATCTAGCTATTAATTGAGATGATGACTATAATCTTTTATTATAAAATATTTAATAAACCCGATTTTCAGGGCTTCTTGTCGTATTCACTGACAATTTTACCGAAAACGTGATCATAAATAGATATTAACTATAGTATCTAAAAAAGGATAGTATTAAATCAATATTGATAAAATTCTAAAGACTTTTTTGCAAACGAGAACACATAATGCACAGTTTTAGTTTCTTTTTTTGCTTATTATTCTACGTTCTTCTTTGCATATTCTCAACTCAGTAAGCAAATAATACGATAGATACGATGAAGAGGGTTTATTCATTCTTTCTGATTGGGAAGGCGCATCCGAGACATGAATCATAAATGAAAGTAAAACGTATTATGTACATCAACATAAAAAACTAAAGATTTCTTTTTACAGAGTGGATTTTGTGACAAAAACAAACAAGAAAATTTAAAAGTGTTCATCTATTTCGCAGACTGAAGTTCAGAATCTCTCAAATTTTTTCTTCAGATTTAATCTGAGTGCTTTTTTTCAAACGTTTCTCTGATCTAATAAGATGAACAAAACGCTAATCAACGATAGTAAAAGGTATCGTTGAGCTCGAGATATTTTGTAAATATAAAGCTTTCTCAAGCAAACACACATTGAATCTAAAATAGATGATCATTCATATATCGCAGTAAGAAGAGAAAACTCTCAAACGCATGTCTTCGTTGATTAGGGGACTACGTTTTTCACGATCGAATATTACATATGTTTTACGACAAAGCTTCCATTTTCGAATATTAAAATAATTAACAGCAAAAAGAAACAAAGATTTAACCATAACTCTCACCCTCACCCTCACCAAACCTTGAACGAGAGAGGCGACGAAGAAACATCATCGTCAAGAATTTGTCTCCGGTTGAAGGCAAAAATGACAGAGAAACTGTCTCTCGTTTCGTACAGGATCATCTTGGTGTCGACATTGGTCCCTCATCTATCGATTTGGTGTGGCGATTTAAAACATCGTCAGCAACAAACAATGGGCGGCCACCACTTCTTGGTGTCTCTTTCAACGATTTATCTGTTCGGTCGTCGATCCTGGCAAATGCGTCGACAATCAGAAACTCATTAAATGATTGTGTTAAAAATGTTTACATCGGTAAGCATTTGACTAAGCAACAATCTCAACAAGCCTATGACGCTCGGCAACAACGGAATAATCAACAACAACAACAACAACAATCGTCGAGCGTTATTAGTAAAAACCATGCAAATCGTTCGTCTAGTCGTGCTCGTATTAGCATCAATAACAATAATAACAGCAATAATAACAACAATAATAATAATAATAATAATAATAATAATAACAATGACAATAATAGTAATGACAATCTTAATAACATCAACAATAGTATTAATAACAATCTCAACAATAATGGTAACAACAACCGCAACACTAATAATAATAATAATAATAATAATAATAATAATAATAATAAAAAATTCAATAGTCAAGGAAATCGTTCAAGTAGATCGTCTAATAAATATTGATGTAATGTGACTCCAGCTGAACAAAATGTCTTTACAAGTTCTCACAAACTTTGTATTTTCTCGCACAATATCCAAAGTCTTGTTAAAAACTTTGGCTACATCACAGACAAAAACTCTTTTTCTTTCAAGGACTTCGACATCTTATCTTTTCAAGAGACGAATCTTGATTCAACAATCACTGATGAAGAGATGACTCTCTCGGGTTACTCTCTCGTTCGTCGTGATCGAAATCGACGAGGAGGAGGTGTTGCGACAT
>CAJNOQ010001677.1:0-29444 GCA_905250885.1 Didymodactylos carnosus | reverse complement strand
TACACTCTATATAACAAATATTTACTTACAAGCGCTTTCGTTGATCTGAACTGCCAACACTGGAGATACTTTTAATCGTAAGGGAACCATTAGTTAATCCTAATTGTTGTTCTAACTAAAACACAGCGACAAAAAACACTGTAAGTAAAATTATTCTAGAACTATTAAAATACATCCGAATAATGTTCGTAAATTACGAGCAAGCACATTTTTGAGATTGTAGTCTTTTACCTGTCTAGCAACAGCTGCATTGTTTGTCGATGGAAACGTTCCGGTGAATACAGAATTGTTATCACTGGTGTACTGTATACGATAACAATCGTTGGTGATTCTTAACATAAAGGTGAACACAGAAATGAGTATTTATTTCAGATTACTCAAAGCTTACCTCGTGATTTTAAATCACTATTTTCACCTTTTTTTGGCAAGTAAACTGGTATCAGGGCTAGAACAATTACAGCTGCTGCCAGGAGACCCACCAAGGCCAAACAGCATATAGCAAGTAAAGGCCATATAGCATTTCTTAAACAAGAAAAAGCGAACGTTATGCATCGTGCCAACTCAGTTGACAGATCTGGCGTCACACGTATTTCCAACAGTAGTGTATACAGCAGCTACAACTTTGAAAAATTAGAGGGGGGAGCTCCCCTAGGATCGAAATTCTGGCTCCGCCGCTAATCTTACCTGCCCACGGGCACTGGAACTGCAGCGATGGATACTTGCACATATTTCTGTCTAGTCAAATATACAAGGGGGAAATAGCGGACTCCTGGACTCCTATGGACTCCTAGGACTCCTTTGGACTCCTATGGACTCCTGGACTCCTGAAGTCCAGGAGTCCAAGAGCAAAGTGTTCTTTTTTGGGAATCACGCCCCAAAAAAGAACAAAAGTGTTCCTTTTTGGGGAGTGATTCCCAAAAAAGAACACTTTGTTCTTCGACTCCTGGACTTCAAGAGTCCAGGAGTCCATAGGAGTCCAAAGGAGTCCCAGGAGTCCATAGGAGTCCAGGAGTCCGCTGTTTCCCCCTTGCAAATATATCAGTCGAATGTTCTCGTCCTCGTTGTCTGTCCGGCGAATTATGGTCAGCAGGTCGCAGTGCTTCTTCAGCGCTCGATCTATTGAGACGTTTTTGTATGTAATTGGTAGAGTTTTCATTAAGAAAAGTATAACCAAAGCAGCGGTTTTAATCATTTTGAATTTCCAACGTTTCGATTTATTAAAAAATCATTGGACAATGATTTTTTAATAAATCGAAACGTTGGAAATTCAAAATGATTAAAACCGCTGCTTTGGTTATACTTTTCTTAATAATATTGAGACGTTGTTGGAGCATTTCTGGCTAGTGGTTCGTAGAGGCTCTGAGAACGCGGCAATACTTTTTATCTGCCAGGTGTCCAGAATAGCTATTATATCATCTACTTTTTCTTGAGGTAACGGATAAAACGAATGACGCTGTTATTTCAGTCTCATTTGCGATTATTTCTAAACATGCTTTTCCTCCTTCGGATGTTTTCATATAAACATTTCATACTCAAAGTATGAAGTCGTTGGAAAAAAGAGAAGAACAAAAAGAATGGGCACTAGAGCTGCGACAAATAGCGATTTGCTTTTCTTTTCTTATTCACGTTATAACAAACATAGCAAATCGCTATTTGTCGCAGCTCTAGTACCCCATGTCAAATTTTTTTCACGATTTCTGCAGAAAAGTGCGTTTTTTGGCACTTTTTAGGCCACACTAACGCAACACCAGATAACGCATTATTCGTATATGCGTTTTCTTGCATTGTATTTTTTCACGCAAAAACAAACAGAAAAACGATACTTTTTTGTCGTTTATCGCAGAATCTTTTTTTGTATTATACTGCGTGTGATTTTGCAATACAATTTTGCAAAAATATTTTTTGGTTTAACATCGCAAGAAAAACGGTGAGTCATTGTGATGACTCATCGATGAGTCACCGTAAATAGTATATCATTTGAAAAAGCGGAATATGTGCAACTGTGTATTGATATAAATAGTCCTTTTCTATTGAAAATTTACTTAGAAATCTTTCTAAGTGGCTCCCCGTAGCTTGGAGGAGACTGCGGGCAGCAGACCACGTTTTGCTGCCTGCAGACCTGGGGGTGAGCCACGAGGCTTGCCTGGGGTCGGGTTCGATGAACCTGCCCGATAATTGTCCGAGAAACTCATGAAGTTTTATTGTTGTAATTACAGACAATAATATTTCATGCATAAAAATGATGATATTTTTTTGCGTTTTATCACAGAAATTTTTGTGTCTGTAGAAAAACGCAGAATAAGATTCGTGCGTGTGATGTTACGTGAGACACGGAAATTTTACTACAGGTTTTTGCAAAACAACGGATCTGAATTTTTGCAATTTTCTGCAAAAAAAACTCTCGAAATTTTGACATGGGACCCATTCTTTTTGTTCTTCTCTTTTTTCCAACGACTTCCTACTTTGAGTATGAAATGTTTATATGAAAACATCCGAAGGAGGAAAAGCATGTTTAGAAAAATGTCCACTGTGATACGTGAGAACGGCATTTTTAGTCGTTTGCTCCCAACTATGTAGGCTACAAGAGACTAATTTCCAACAAAAATAAGTGAATCAGCTACGTATAGCTGATTAAATAGTTGGTCCTTTGAATTGAAAATTTGGTGAAATTGTTTTCAAAAATTTTTCCACAAAACGGAAACAGTCAGTACGCAGTTCACTGATAAAAACTGTAACCTCGAATGAAACTGTGTGTACTATATATAGTACACATTTTCTAAAGTACACATGTATGTATTTAATAGTATGCTGTTACGAACAAGATGATTATGTTAAACTTTTTACGATGTCCGATTGTTAATCAAAATTAGAATTTGTTAATAGAAATTTATTTGAACTAATTTATAAATAGAAACTAGTAGAAACCAATTTTTTTTAAAGCACTTCAAACAAATTTGAATCTACAAATTAATTTAAACTAATTTTCAATATCAAGTTGATGTATATTATTTTTCTTTAAGTCAATTTGAATGAATTTGTTGATTGAAATTCATTTGCAATCAAAAGTTAGTTTCAACGGATTTAACAAAAAATAATATACACCAACTTGATATTGAAAATTAGTTTAAATTAATTTGTAGTCTCGAAGTTGTTTGAAGTACTTTATATAAAAAATACTCGATTTTCTATTGATACTCTACCCGAACAGAAAAATAAAACCGATTGTATCGGACGATTATTGACGAACAATCAATTGTATTTGAAGCCACAAAATTTGATAGAAAAACTAACAATATATTACGATCAAAATTCGAACAGACATGTTTTCTTCGCTTTCCAACACTAGTCGAAAGCACTTGCTATTTTTCTTTCTAAGTATTAGTGGAAAGACAAAAACTGACCATAATTTACCTTATTCTTGCAGGCCTGAATAAAAACCTCGTGCTGCAGAAAATACCTCCGGTCACTTCTTTCTCAAACCAATATACACATTTAGCTGATAAAGGAAAGATTTTATTGAATTTATATAAATTTAATAGTCGAAATTAGTTTAAATTAATTTATTTCAAATGAGTCCGAATATTCTTATCCTTTAAATTAATTCAAATTAATTGAATTGCCCTATAGGTACCACCCGTGATAATATAACTGTTAAATTAAGGAAAACAAATAAAAAGCTTGGTATCATCAATATTTCTCCAATTAATGTTGTAAACATATTGACTAAATTATCACCGTCCAAAGCAACAGTAACGGGTAATTTAAAATAATTTGCTTCTTCTCTCTGCTTTGCTTATTCTGGCTTATCTCTCCACTTTCTAGAGAACACGAAAAGCCATATGCCAGAATAAAGCAGAGAGAAGCAAATTATCGTAATATACTATTAGATATACTCGATGCTGTTGCTTTAGACGGTGATAATTTAGTCAATATGTTTACAACATTAATTAGAGAAACATTGATGATACTAAGCTTTTTATTTGTTTTCCTTAATTGTACAATTATATTATCATCAGTGTTACCTATCGGGCATACAAATGTGAAATGATCCTTCAAAAAATTTGCTTTATCTTCATGATGGCTGATGAGGTCACCGGTTAACTTTTTAAGACGCGGAATTGATACATATTTGTGACGATGCATTACTTTAGAAACAATAACTAAGACCTTGTTGAACTTCGGGAAAATTAGACCAATCTTGTTTATTCATCTGAATAGAAAAAAACAAATAAATAAGTTTGAGTTGTTCCATAAAGCATCAACTTAAATAAATGTTGTTAAATCATAATAACCTCATTAATAAATGCCAGTCCCTTCAAAGGGCTAAATACTTTATCTTTCGAAAATGAATACACTTCACGAGTAATCGTAAACAAATGGAAAATCGATAATAACTTATCGGCAATTAGTATTGTGAAAAACTATAGGATCAGCGGTATCATCAAAATCGTTTTCACAGTTTTATTATATCTATCAAAGCTAAATGATTGTGGGACAATAACATGAAAATCAGTTTCTACATACCATAAAAGAGTTCTTGATTCGCCCTTGAGATCAAAACCCATCATCATAAATCTAAGTTTTTGTAGACACTCCGAATTTTATAAAAAAAAATGTTTATTCAGAAATATTAAAGGAAAAACAACGAAACATTCATAAAAATATGTACAAATATTGTCAACATAAGCTTACAATTATTTGAAAAAAATTATAGAAAAGGTCAAAAAACCAGATTCAATAGACATTAACGGAGGAAAAAGCAAAAACACATTTAATGATAAAAGATCTGTCAAATAATTCACAATACAGTTTTCTTTTATTGAACAAAATAGCGAATATAGAGAGTAAGTGTATAAAAAAGAAGAAACATTGACTGACACTGGTTGATTATTTACAGAATTGAAGATATACAGTAACCGTAACCTAGAAATGTATTTGGTGTGAGGTAAATCCTTTAAAAAAATGGAAAAGATTATTTAACTGGTATTTCTACGACATGAGCAGCAGATGAACTTTCTTTATTACACCAGTTTATGATAATATAAAGAAAATTTCTGATATATTTCCTAACTTTACAGAAATTCTAGCTATGTATGTAGGGCGTTTACGTTTTAAGCGAAGGCAGTGCATAGCATATCTAACAAGAAGGAGGAGACTAAAAGAAAAGTCCTAAGGCAGGCACGTAGCCAGGATTTTGGGGTATACTGGATCTCAACTTCAGAGCATGGGACCCAGATGAAACTTAAGGAGGATGATATTAGGCCCAAATGATGCGTTAACAAACAAACTTTGCGATCGGAGTTTGCGAAAAAAAAAGCTTTTTCTTTGGGCACCCCCTCAAAATCTTTTTGTTTTTTTTAGTATTCCATTTTTTAGAATTTTATCGTAATCTACATCGAATTTCATCGGCAGATTCTAAATTTCATCTAAAAATATGCGAGATATAGAATTAGATATAGAATTTTTAGTGAATTTCCCCAGAGAACCCCAGTTTTCCAGTCAAATCATATCTTGGAATTTCGACCTGAAACTTTGGCCGAATGAAGTTCTAAACTAGACTAGCTTTCATAAAAAGTTTCAGAACTTTTGGACAAAGTCTCTACGAGTTATCAATTTTCGAAGCTATACGCGCTTTTTCAGCGATACTGTATAAAACATGCATCTTTTGAAAAATTCATAACTCGAAGAGACTTTGTCCAAAAACTCTGAAACTTTTTATGAAAGCTAGTCTAGTTTAGAACTTCATTCGGCCTAAGTTTCAAGTCGAAATTCGAAGATATGATTTGGCTGAAAAACTAGGGTTCTCCAGGGAAAATTCACTAAAAATTCTATATCTCACCAGGAACAAGCCAATGGGACGAATCCTTTTAGAGCTTTTATCTACACTATGATTTCTGCCTATGAGCAAAATATCAGCTCAAACGGAGTGTATCAGTTGGTGAGGTTTCCTCGTCAGATAGGTTACAATGTGATGATCAGCTGGCAGAGATTTTTGTGTTATGTTTAGGCTCCTCTTATAATATTCCAAAGCACGATCATACTCGCCTTTTTGGGTATAAATACCGACAATATTATTCAGACTACTGGCAATATGTGGATGATCAGCTGGCAAAGATTTTTCTCGTACCTTTAGACTTTTCTCATAATATTCCAAAGCTGGATCATACTCGTCTTTTTGGGTATAAATACCGGCAATATTATTCAGACTACTGGCAATATCTGGATGATCAGCAGGCAAACGTTTTTCCCTTATCTTTAGACTTCTCTTATAATATTCCAAAGCTCGATCATACTCGCCTTTTCGATAATAAATACCGGCAATATCATTCACACTACTAGCAATATCTGGATGATCAGCTGGCAAACGTTTTTCTCTTATACTTAGACTTCTCTCGTTATATTCCAAAGCACGATCATAGTCGGCTTTTCGATAATAAATACCGGCAATATTATTCAGACTACTAGCAATATGTGGATGATCAGCTGGCAAACGTTTTTCTCTTATACTTAGACTTCTCTCGTTATATTGCAAAGCACGATCATAGTCGGCTTTTCGATAATAAATACCGGCAATATTATTCAGACTACTAGCAATATGTGGATGATCAGCTGGCAAACGTTTTTCTCTTATCTTTAGACTTCT
The DNA here is from genome assembly GCA_905250885.1 of Didymodactylos carnosus. NCBI lineage: Eukaryota > Metazoa > Rotifera > Eurotatoria > Philodinida > Philodinidae > Didymodactylos > Didymodactylos carnosus. The sequence continues at coordinate 22,801 of CAJNOQ010001677.1, read as the reverse complement.
CTTATAATATTCCAAAGCACGATCATACTCGCCTTTTTGGTAATAAATACCGGCAATATTATTCAGACTGCTAGCAATATCCGGATGATCAGCAGGCCAACGTTTTTCCCTTATCTCTAGACTTCTCTCATAATATTGCAAAGCACGATCATACTCGGCTTTTTCGTAGTAAATACCGGCAATATCATTCAGACTACTGGCAATATCTGGATGATCAGCTGGCAAACGTTTTTCTCTTATACTTAGACTTCTCTCGTTATATTTCAAAGCACGATCATAGTCGGCTTTATTATTATAAGCATTACCGATATTACTCAGACAGGTGGCAATGTCTGGATGATCAGGAGGCAGAGATTTTTCTCTTATCCTTACACTTCTCTCATAATATTGCAATGCACGATCATACTCGCCTTTTTGGGTATAAATACCGGCAATATTATTCAGACTACTAGCAGTATCTGGATGGTCAGCTGGCAAACGTTTTTCTCTTATACTTAGACTTCTCTTATAATATTCCAAAGCTCGATCATACTCGCCTTTTTGGTAATAAATACCGGCAATATCATTCAGACTACTGGCAATATCTGGATGGTCAGCTGGCAAGCGTTTTTCTCTTGTCTTTAGACTTCTCTCATAATATTCCAAAGATGGATCATACTCGCCTTTTCGATAATAAATACCGGCAATATTATTGAAACTACTAGCAATATCTGGATGATCAGCTGGCAAACGTTTTTCTCTTATCTTTAGACTTCTCTCATAATATTCCAAGGCACGGTCATACTCGGCTTTATTATTATGCGCATTACCGATATTACTCAGACAGGTTGCAGTGTCTGGATGATCAGCTGGCAGAGATTTTTGTGTTATGTTTAGACTCCTCTTATAATATTCCAAAGCACGATCATACTGGCCTTTTTGGGTATAAATACCGGCAATATTATTCAGACTACTAGCAATATGTGGATGATCAGCTGGCAAACGTTTTTCTCTTATCTTTAGACTTCTCTCATAATATGCTAAAGCACGTTCATATTCGGCTTTATTTTCGTAAGTTTTACCGATATTAGTTAGACTGAGTGCAACATGTTGATGATCAGCTGGGAAATGTTGTTCTCTTATCTTTAGACTTCTGTCATAATATTGTAAAGCGCGATCGTATTGGGCTCTGACACGATAAACATTTGCAATATTATGAAGTACGCTGGCTGACTCTTTGACACGTGGATGCCTTGAGCTCATCATGAGCTCATACGCGCACTCGTACAGTTCCAGTGCTTTAGTATGTTGGCCTTTGAGGGCGTAAGCAAGACCAAGGCCAGACTGAATGTACGCAATATCCTCTAATCCTGGATTTCGCAGCAGAATCTCAAAGTACGTCTGGGCTTTATCGTATTGTCCTATGTCACACAGAAGTATTCCAAACATCACAGCAACACTCGTCTCTTGCAGCTCTTTCCTATTCAATGCAATATACTCTTGTGCAATCTCTCTTCCTTTACAAGTCGCTATCATTTCTACAACAGATGATTTGCCATGATGGTCAGGTGGCATTTGCATGATGAGATCTTTAAACAGCTGGAACCAGAGAAAGGAAGCTGATTCTTTGGATAAATCACGGATCGACTTCTGGCGAGTATAGAAGCTAAATGATTCGATTTGTTTCTCAACCATCTTGGTAGTCTTTTTGATCGAATCGATAAGTTCTTCGTATGAAGCGAAGAGCCCGATTATTTTTGAGTATTCGTGTTGTAGATGTTTATATCTATCTCCGTTCATGCAAAAGATGAAAATGGAATCGATTTGAGATAGAGTCTCGATATGAGGAGAAGGTGGACGGCACATATGTCTGGTGTCACAACAAACACTTTTTCATTCTGAATATGTCTGACATGGTCAATGCATGAGTCGAGCTCTGTGTGGAAAATGACAAAGTCATTGAGTTCTCTCAGCATTTCATCGTTCTCTTTGTGTCATCATTTGAATCGATGTTGGCATCAAACCAGATGAGCATCACACTTTCTTTGTTTTCATCATGTAGCGTTCTCTGAGCAAGAGGAGTAGTTAGTGGTACTGGATGAAGCGAAACAGTAGTTGTAGAAGATGTTTGTTGTGTATTCTCATTGCTTTTTGAGTAAGTAGGAGATGGTATTTCAGAAGTGTTTGCCATTAGCGCTGTTGACTTTATGGCTTGTATCTTGTTGGTTGAAGATGTTTTGATAGCAATGGAGGGCGGTGATGGAGTGGCTGGTTTTGTTGAAGAGTACTTCTGTTTATGCACTGTCTGCCTTTCAATCATGACAGTAGTGCTGAAAGAGTTGAAAAGTGAGATGGAAATGATAATGTTTGCTTATTCATTATGTCGCGCACTTTCGTTAATCTTTGCTGATCTTGCTTTTGATTCAGGAATTAAAATCATGTCGCAACTAAAAGTGAATATGCATTCGTTGTTCGAGAACATTACAAATATCATATTTGTAAGTATTTGGGACTGACCAAAGCGTGAGACAGGCTAAAAATTTCATAAAATCTTAGTGTGTTAGGCTGAGCACTCACCCGGCATTTAATATGTGGAAGTTCTGCAGTCTTAAAATGGCGTAGCAGTTGTTGAGTTCGAAAATACACTCAGCTAACTATAATGTCTGCTCTATGGTTTTAGGTAGCGAGTGCAAACTATAGTGAAGGCATTCAGATTGCCTCATAACGACATTTTCTGATATACAAAAGAAGCAAAAATTCATTCTTACGCTCGTATTAAGAACAAAAACGTTGTTTCTCTTGAATAATTTTCCTTTCCTTCCTTTCTTATTTTGATTTGAGTACTGAACATCTGCCTGTGCTCCTTTACTCATTTTTCTCTTTCAGTAGAGGTAAAGATAAAAAGAATTCTACAAGATTATAGTATTGACGCTCCATAAAAGCAAGAAGAAAAGGCAAGACTTTTTAATAAAGTATGGCCTTTTTTATGAAACTGACGAAGACTTACATGTAAACTCCGTTAAAACAATAGGTGTGTTCACATATAAATTTTTTTAACGAACTTTCACAGGTAAACAGTCGTAAGAAAAGTTTACGTGTAAACACGTGTAATGTTTTAACGGAGTGCACGCGTAAACTGTCGTAAAATACACTCATACGTAACTAGACGTAATTTTTACAAAGTTTTACGTGTAAACCGCAGGAAATATTGTACGTGCCAAAATGTGTGAGCTCTGTATATACTTTTAAGACAATTGAGGTATGACGAGTAACAACTGATTGTAACTTACTAACTATTGTATTACGCTAATAAGTAGTTTATATTCGAGCTCAGTCTAAACACAAAACAGCAAATATTTTTGCAGTATAAAAAAGACACAGAAGAGTCTTTGTCAACGAGCAAAACAATCTTCTTCGTTTTTCCTCCATCATATTTCATAAGTAGACCTTACTATGTAGACCAATGAGAAGCAAAAAAACTTATAGTGGTGTTCGACTGTGTGTATAGTCTGGTAACTATATTCGATCGATTAGGGTAGATTCGACAGATAAGTCAGTATGACGGAGTCGGATAAAATGTTTTTAGGAGTTAATATAATATTACCTAATTAATCGAAAAAAGCATTATTTTTACACGTAATTACGGTGTTAATAACGGTCATCTAACGGACAACTAGCCGTAATTAAGCTGGAGCTTACGGCGATGTTTCTGTGTGTTTACGCGTAAATTTTTCGTAAATGTGCACCAAGTTACGAACTTAATTTCACTTTTTTACAAAAATTTTACCCATGGGTATCTCTTCTAGCACGAGATATGCGTGTGCAAATATTGCGATATATGTGACGTAAAAGAACGGGGCAGAAAAAAGTTTAAAACAGTGTTGATAGAATAAAATGGTGAATGAAAACAACGGTGCACTAACTTTCCTTCTTTCTTCACACGGCGAAAGAGAAAAAGAGAATAGAGCCGTATCAAATAAGGAATATTTCTATCTTTTCACAACTGGCAAATGTAGACATTTGCTAACATTTGCTAAGTTGTGAAAAGATAGAGATATTCCTTATTTGATACGGCTCTAATATCTATCATTGATAGATATATACACGTATATCTTGAAGATATCTTGGAGATATACGTCGTGCATGTGCGAGAAGAGATATCTTCAATTTTGCTAGCTGCCTACTAAAATTCAATTTTGAAATATTAAAAGTAAGTAAAGTAGGAGAAGCTATGTACTCTTTACTATTCTCAAAATAATAAGCATATTAATTGGGTTAGCTGAGAAACAGGACTAGTGTAGACACATTTCTTATCGCAATGGCCCTATGTTATGGCACATATTAAAGACGTGCCATAAGAGAGAATTGTATGATAGGTATCATACATATATATATATATATTCGTTCTCTTTCTTGCTGTCAGGAACTTCCCCAGTGTTATTTCTTATTGTCTACTGTATGTATCTTTTTCGTTCTCTTTCTTTCTATCAGGATTTTCCCCAGTGTTAGTTCTTGGTTTCTTTAGTTTCTGTGATCTCTTACATGTATCCCCAGTTTCCCAGTGTATTTTATCAACTGTGGAATATTCCACTTTTCGTGTAAACTTAAATATAAATATACGCTATTTTTGAGCAAGACAGTTCATCTTCAGTAACTTAATAAACTACTTATACACAACAATGTATACCGGACCTAACAAGCGGTGCACTAGCCGGTGTTGATTGTGTATATGGTACAAACAAGACAACAGTTGCGCAAACAAGAAGAATTCGACCAATTACAGGTTAGTGAAGAATTGAAACGATTGAGTGTTATTGAAGTTGACCAAATAAATAATCCAACGGAACAACAACATATTGTATATGGTCCTATTTCATTTATGATGACGGAAAAACTAGTTAACAGTATACTATCGAACAATTTGGAAAAATTACCAAAATTTGGTGGTAAACGTAATGAAAATGTGAAAAAATGGTTGCTTGATATTACAAATGAATTGAATCTGGTTAACCTTAATGACCATCAAAAACCATCTGTGATTCAAACATTTCTCTTGGATGACGCTCGTCGCTGGTTCATCAACAATATGTCTGTGATAACAGAGTGGTCTATATTTACGATTCAAATACAAAAAACATTTTCATCAACACTGCACCAAGAGCTAGCTATAAAAAAAATTGGTGCGCGTCAACAAGGGCTTGATGAAACTATTTTGCATTATTATAATGACATGATGGATACGGATATGAATGGTCAATTAAAAGTTGCATATCTGAAAGCAGGTCTCAAAGTTTCTTTAAAAAAAGATGTGATGCGACAGGACCCAAAAACCCCGGCACAATTCCTGGAAGTGGCACAAGTGGAAGAAAAATTGAACTCGTCATTAACTATGCAAATGGACAATGTCCAAACATCACATACTAGTTCTGTATCCACAATTAAATCCCCTATCAGATCTTACCCTCAACAACTACAGCAACCTTCGCAATCATCATCAAAAGCTAGATGTTATCGATGTAATAGAGTAAGTCATTTTGCTCGCGATTGTTTCTCAAAAAACTACTAACGGGAGTTCACGATGGTACTGCTCTCGCTAATAAAGATTTACCATCATTAATTTTTATTCCAACATGGATCAATAACAAGAAAATTTCGGCTGTGATGGATACGGGAGCAACATGTTCATTGATTACAATGTCTGCGGTTATCAACTTAAATTGTCAAAATCAAATTTACAAACAATCGAGTGCCATAGTATTGGGCGATTCAAAAACGAAAATGACTCAATACGGATGGATCTTTCTAAATTTAAGAATAAATAATTTGAACTATGGATCATTGCAATGATAGTTGATGATCTGACAACTGACTTCATTTTAGGTATGAATTTTATACGAAAGTTCAAAGTAGAGATCAAAACCGGACCGCAATGCCTTATTATGCATCATCAACAACGAAAAATATATGCCAAGTTTGAAAAGCCAAAAGCTGTAAGATTGACCCAACATTGCATAATATTTCCTAGGTGTAAATGTGTCGTTGACGCTACCACGTCTGGTATAGCAAGTGCGAATAATCTATTATACAAGGCAATTGATGAGACGACTCAAGCATGTAAACAAATTCGCCTTGGTGAAGGAATTGCGGATGTCTAGAATAATATTGTTCAATTAACGATTTATAATCCCACAAAGAAATTAGTAACACTTCCCAGACGTATGTTTTTGGAAACAATTGATCATTTGGCTTCAGATACATATTGTTCAACATTATTTTCAAATGGAATAACGCAGGAATGTGATGTCAACCAAGAAAAAGAAGCACAAACTGTACCATTAAATACTATTACTGACTCATTAAGCCAGCATCTCAAAATCAATGAACAACAATATCAACAATTACTAAATTTTCTACAAGAACATCGTGTACTGTTTGATACCTCTCAACCAAGAACGATCAAGACCAAGATACATCATGTAATCGACACAGGTGAGCATTCTTCGGTAAATGCAAAGCCATACTTTAAGACCATTGATCAACGTAAAAATGTTCAACAAGAGATAGATAAAATGTTAAAAAGTGGTATAATTGTTCCGTCACATTCTCCGTGATCATCACCGATGGTGTTATTGCGAAAGCCAAATAGAGAATTTCGATTTATTGTTGATTACAGACGACTCAATTCGATTACCAAAAATGATTCTTATCCACAACCTACGGTTGAGGAACTCTTACTACGCTTAGGTGGTCATTCTTGGTTTACCAAATTAGATTTGAAAAGTGGGTATTATCAAATACCCATTCAACACGCCGACAAGGGAAAGACAGCGTTTATCACACAGGATGGTTTATATCAATTTGAAGTATTACCCATGGGGTCGATGAATGCTCCATCCACTTTTCAACGAGTGATGAATAATATCATCGGCTATAAACGGTGGGATTATGTTTTAGTATACTTCGATGATATTTTAATATTTTCAAATTGACGAACATATGAAACACCTTCAAGATGTATTCAGTGTATTAAGTGAGCATCGATTTACATTAAATCCTGATAAATGCTCATTAGCTAAACAACCAATTGAATTTTTAAGCCATACAATCACAAAAGATGCAATTATTCCATCTAAGGAACGTATTCAAGCCACACTTGATATTCCTCAACCCACAACATTGGCTCAAGCAAACAAATTTTTTGGAAAAATTGGATGGTATAGGAAATTTATTCCAAAGTTTACTGAATTAGCTGCTCCTATCCATAAAGTCACCAACAAGACAAAGAAGAAAAAACGAGAATTTTATTGGCATGAGGATTCATTTTTTCAAGCAGCAAATAAGTTAAAACAAGTATTAACAGAAGAACCACTAGTATTGAAGTATCCTCATCCAACTGCACCGTTTATTTTGGCTACTGATGCATCGGAGTATGCGATTGGCGGCACATTAAAACAAATTATAGACGGTCAAACTCATTATAATTACTTTCTGTCTAGATTGTTAACACCAACCGAGAAGAATTATTCAACGATAGGCCGAGAGGCATTGGCCATCTTCTGGTGCATGGAAAAATTGCAGCAATACTTAGGTGGAAGGGATGTCATCATTCATTCGGATCACAAACCATTGAACAATTTCACAAGAAGCGGAAATTCAATAGCAAACGAGTTGCGAGATGGTTAATTAAACACCAAGATATACTTCCACAAATAATAGAAGTCAAATACAGAAAAGTCGAAATCATGATGATGCAGATGGCATGTCACGACCGGAAGTCAATGATCAACAGCCATCATTAAATATTATGACGAGATCAATGACGAAAACTGTTGTTTGTCGCACATCAAATAGTAACGACAATGAATCAATTTCAATAACTAATGATGATACTCCGGTATCGACCGTAATGACATTCGATTTCAGTTTCGAACGCATTAGTGAGGAACAGAAGCGTGATCCTCAAATAGCTCACATCAGGAAACAATTATCCAGACGAAACACCAGTGATCCAACTTATATAATAGAAAATGATGTTTTATACAAAATGATACGACTACCACCTGCATTTACTAAAACTAAACTAATATACATTCCATTATCAATGCAAGAGGAAGTGATTCGATGTTATCACGATCATCCAACTGGTGCTCATTTTGGACTCAATCGAACCTGGCTCAAACTTCGCAAATCATGCTATTGGCTTGGTACGAAGAAGATAGTTCAAAATTACATTAGATTCTGCGACAAATGTGCCAGATTCAATGTTCGTCGAACAAAAGCACCTGGTCATTCACTACCAATAGAATACGCACAAGGCGCTTTAGAATTAATTGGTATGCACTTCTGAGGTCCCACACCGCAGTACTCAACAAATGGAAACAAATACGTTCTTGTTATCACTGATTATTATACGAAATACGTTGTAGCGCATCCGCTTCCGGATAATACAGCAGCCATAACAGCTAGATGTTTTGTTGAACAATTTGTCTTCAAATACGGTGTTCCTATACGACTGGTAACGGATCAAGGTGTGCACTTCAATAATGAACTCATGCACAATTTAACGTTATTGTTAGGAACGCATCATATCAAGTCCGCTGCATATCATCCGCAAACGAACGGATTGGTGGAAAGGTCCAACGGCACATTTCATCCTCAGCTGGCGAAACTATACAATGTAGATCTGAACAATTGGGATGACTACCAACCACCGGTAATTTATGCATAAAATACAGGACACAGTCCATTTCAGTTAATGTTTGGTAGACACCCTGTGTTACCACTTGATCATACATCAAGGCTATTCCAGTTTAATCGCCCAAATGACTATTGGATGCACATGATGAAGGCTATGAATGTCTATCGTGAAGCAGCTCTTCAACGTATACGCCCTCATCAACAACACTCTAAGCAGCGTTTTGACCGGAATCGTAATGATCCACAATACGAAATTAATGATTCGGTACTTTGGAAGCTACCTGGCCATGTACGTACCAAAATGGAAATTCGAAGAAAGGTTTTCAGGTCCATACATAGTCATCAACAAACAACATCCGTCCTATACAATCCAAGATTCTCATTCCTCGGCAACTAAACATGTCCATGTCAGTGATTTAAAACCTATATACACACGATATGTTTCATGAGTATCTCTTGATCTCAACAATCAATTAAACGCAACGATAATGATAGTTCAATGTCAAGGCATCTACGTCAGTCAGTTGCAACTTCGATTCAATGAGCATGGTAGTGGCAGTACCGGAACATTGAATAGCAAAGAACTATGACATTGGTTTCCTCCAAGATGACCGTGGAAGTTCATCTTGTTTTTTATGGGGGGAGGTGTTATGGCACGTATTAAAGACGTGCCATAAGAGAGAATTGTATGATAGGTATCATACATATATATATATATATTCGTTCTCTTTCTTGCTGTCAGGAACTTCCCCAGTGTTATTTCTTATTGTCTACTGTATGTATCTTTTTCGTTCTCTTTCTTTCTATCAGGATTTTCCCCAGTGTTAGTTCTTGGTTTCTTTAGTTTCTGTGATCTCTTACATGTATCCCCAGTTTCCCAGTGTATTTTATCAACTGTGGAATATTCCACTTTTCGTGTAAACTTAAATATAAATATACGCTATTTTTGAGCAAGACAGTTCATCTTCAGTAACTTAATAAACTACTTATACACAACAACGTATACCGGATCTAACACCCTACTTAAAAGAATTTTAAAATTCACCGGAAAAAAAGGATACAAAAGGCCCGAATGGACAGGAAATATAAGACAAAAGGGCACGTCATTATGGATATGATTAGGGGTGTTAATTTAGTTTTATTGTTCATTGATAATAACGGATAAATATAAATGAATCATTTATATTTAAAAAGTAAATATAAATAAATAAATAAAAAAATTATCTTTATTTTATAAAAGTAAATGATTCATTTATATTTATTTTCCAAAGTAACACTATATTAACACCCCTAGAGATGATCTCTGATAAGGAGAGAATAAAATGAATATTCAGTCGCCCTGTCACTTCTGAACTGCTGAAATTTTATTACTCAACATAGTTAGCAAAAGGTTCACTGATCATGTGAATAGGTGATTGTCTTTTCCTATCGCTTTTGTGTCTTCTAAACTCACAATATGAAATCTGTTCCATAAGAAACTGTTGTAGACACCCATTGGTTTGAACGTCCACGGCGGACAAGTGTTTACCTCTAAGGTGAACTGAGCATCCGTTTCTAAATCAGTTTTTAACGCTAATTCAGAAAAAGTTTGAACCTTTCATCTTGTAATACGACTTCAAAAAGTCAGTTCTATGATAGAGGTGATTTTTGAGACCCTCTCAGTATTTCGAGTTTTTATCTATGAAGAAAGGATTTTTAAGGATTAAAAAGGTGATATTCGTGATCAGTTCGATAAGATGAATCAGAATATGTATACTAAACTGAAAAATAAATTTGACTCGACTTTTGCATTAGCTGCATCTCAACTAGTTTCAGCGGTTTTATTTTATACTTTGGATTCATGAAAATTTCTTATAATTGTCCACACGAACCCTACCCAAGTGTAAAATAATATAATATAGCAATACTTTCATTGTCTCCAATATTTCACGATCTTATGTGCTAGCAGAAAGGTTCATGTACTTGTAAACACAGGAAAAAAACTTCATGCTAATAATTTAAATATTGAAAAAAGTGCAAATACTTTTTTCTATACTTCCGCTTTTCTTCTTTTTTTATTCAATAATCAATTATAGATTTCGGTAACGAAATTTTGTAGTGTTTGCTTGTTTGTTAGAATAAGAAATAAACATGGAGATTGTAAAGAGCCAGAGAGCAACCTGAGCACAAAAGAAAAAGAGAAAATTAGTGATTTTAATAACTTTTCTTCTTTCTATTGCAATGAATACAAAAATATGCTTTAATTATCGGAAAATGAAATGAAGTATGCAATGTTTATATGGAAGATAAAGAGACGACCTTGTGTACAGAAACATATCACTTATTTGTTTTTCGTATTAAAGATAAACTTTAATCTGAGTGTTTATTCTAGAATGAAGAGGAAAAAAAGAAAGGATATCGCGCTATCGTCGCCCGTGTAAATTGCTGACAAATGTCAGTTTTTAATAGACTGACATCTTCATTACAGTTGACAACATTCTGACATGGTCCCCCATAGCATTATTAGTCATCAATTGCACCTATGGCCAGAGGTCTTGTCTGATATAGTCTGATACTCACTAACCACGTACTAGCTTTCCGAAAAACCACAAAGACTAACAGGAGAAACTGTATTGTACGTCGCAATGCTCATTCTGTCCAAACTCTAGAATAAAAGGAACGCATATCAGATTCTAAGTCTTCTTCGTTCGAATAATACGAGTATCACTGAAATGTGGATACAAGCTCTAAATGCAATCCAAACTCGTCTACATACTTGATATATTGTACAACCAAATACAACTAGTTATTTACTCGAAGAAATAAATGTGCACCAACGTCACGCTAATCAGCAGACAGTTCAGTTAATCCAACTTACGAGGCTGCGAAGTCGCGTGCGATTATTTAGATAAAACATTAATGTCATATGCTAGAGATATACAAGTCAAGAAAAGAATGTGACCATCATCAAGAATATTACCGCAGATTGTTGAAATTTAAACCAACGTAAAATTTGATTTTATTTATCATTCAATTTAAAAATGAAAGCTAGCTGCCTTTTAGAAATAACTTTTTTCAAAATGTTTTTTGAACACTTCTAAATACGCTCATTGTATTGCGAAAGCTTGATTCATAAAGCTGAAGTAAAAAATAATTTTTTATTTTGATCAACTAATAAAAGACCATTGTTCTTTAGAGCCCTTACTTATGTTAGATTTGAAGTTTTCTTGATATTGCAAGTGGAAAGAACGGTTTGGTACAGCCCTAACTACTAGAAATCAAATCAATTGAATCTGGTTTAACTCAATTGGTTTGAAGTGACGCTAGGCGATACTAGGTTTCACATATCACTTGCCTGCTATTGTCCTAAAAGAGTAACAACATTAAAAGCACTTATTATTATGCTTAAAAGTTGATTACTCTTACAGTAGTTAGTTTGATGGAGTGCATACGTTGAAAAAATAATGCACAAAGAAAAATAAATGCTGGCAACCTGAATTATAATAGGCAGTATAGAAACGTTATTTGTTTTCGTCCCTACAGTCACCTACTAATAAACTGGAAGGAGTAACAGCATGAAGAAAATTGAGTTTTTCTTTCCTATGACATTATTAATACCTTTACAAAGAACAATATAAAAAAGTTATACGCATAGTTAAAACCTTGACGCCCTCCCAATAGATGCAATAGGGACTTTCTTTGTATCGCCGAGATCCGATATAAACTTGTTGCTACTAGCTGACAGTCAACAAGAGTTCGAACAAATATTATAGTTCACCGATGGCTCTCAATTAACAATGAATGATTCATGTTAGAATGAATTGTTGGTCTCATTAAAATTAACTATTAAATTACGTACATCTCATCGCTAAACTTCTACAACAAGACTAGACCGCTCAACATAACTGTACACTCTGACAAATGAGCTACCCCATCTAGACACAAGGTAGTGACAACTGTAAGGTCTATACTGCAGAGTGGTCCTTACCGCTTTTTGTAATGGTCTTTCCATAGCTTTAGAACTCACTTTTTGATCCGATTCTTCTTACGATAGAAAAAGCTGCTAAGTACTAAGTTTTGATGCAATAAGATGGAGTTCTGGTGTGAAAAGAAGAAACCATCAGGAAGGAAGATGAATTTCTGGTGTATTACAGTAAGCCTTGGGGGAAGAAGATGGAGTTCTTTCGATCTTTCCAACGAAAAAACAATTAACTCTTGCGGATGTTTTGAGAGAAAGCAATAGTAGAAACAAAAAAAGGGAAAAACGTTTGCAGCACCCCTTGTTTTTATATTTGCTCCATCACTGATGACACTTCGTTTTAATAAAGGTTTTGCATTGCACTCTATGATATACCACTAACGCCAACGGGTTTAATAACAGCTTTTTAATTCATTTAATTCTAGTTAAATTTGATTCATTTCTAGCTATTTTTCTTTGTCATTGGTCATTGTTATTTTTTTCTTTTATTGAAATTGACTGCTGCGCTCACAGAACATCAGAATCTTACAATCAGTTCTGTTTCTTCGCAGTGCTTGTTTTAAAATGTATGTAAGCATCAAGAAAAAGCAACTTTCTTTTCTTTGTTGTAAAACTGTTTTTTGATAGTTCAGCGCCAGCTAAAACTTGCTTAAAGTAAGACTTTTTATTTAGCAATGAAAGAAAGTACAACCAAAGATAAAAAGTCACATTGTAAAACCATCACTATATTTTTTTAAACTCTTTCTAAATAAATCTGTAAACATTTTTTCACCTTTTTAATTTGTCGAATACCTTGACCGTTCGATAAGCATCCTAATTTATATATTTTTAAACTTTTCTTCAAATATTTCAACGACGTATCATAATTCTTTAGTCTGAGATGCATCCTGCTGATATGTATCATGGTGGCGGCTAATCGAGGATCATGTGGTAAAAGCAATTTTTGTTTAAAGTCTAATTCTTTCATAAAATATTCTAATGCTAGATGTGGTGTTTGATAATATAATTGACCTAGTCGAGTGAAACATACAGCTGTTTCGTAATATGGGCATGATGCACATTTTTTGAGTATATGTAAAGCTTCTTTAAAATAATCTAGTGCTTTTTTTTTAATCTGAATCCATTAGTATATCGCCAATTGTGAATAGCGTTTTACCAATAGTTAGATAATTTTCAGGTAGGGTTTTTTGTTGTTGTCTGAGTGACTTTTTACAATATAATTCTGCTGTTTTATATTGTTTTTTCGCGTTATACCAATTGACAATGCAAATTAGTAGATCAAAATGTCTAGGATCAGAAAACGGTAATAATTTTTTATATATTTTTTGCGCACGAAAATAATATTCAAGCGCACGATTAGACTGTTGTTTAGAATTAATTAAACCAATATTAATAAGAGTACTTGCATAAATCAAACGATTTTCAGGCGACAGTTTTCGTTGCATATTAGATGCTTTTCTCAAATAACGAGAAGCAATAGCATATTTACCGTTTGCTGTATATGCTAGGGCGAGATTTCGAAAATCTTGAGCTATATTGTCATTATCATCATTTTTTCGGTCAATTTCTAACGATTGTTTAAATAACTTAATTGCAGCATTATATTTACGTGTACGAAGATAAATAACTGTAATTTCAGCCATGGACATGGCAATATCAGGATGTGTATGAGGCAGTTCTTACTTTCGAATTTCATATGCACTTTTGTAATGTTTTAATGCACTTAATAATTGCATTATCTCCAGTTTGATATCTCCTATATTATCATATATATCAGTAGCTTCCTGTGACCTATCGGTATTTTTTAACATTAATTGAAAGTATTGTTCTGCTGTAGTATGTCCACCTATCGCACGAAAAAAACTACCAAACAATTCGTTGATATTTGTTATTTCAGTTTTATATGCCTTAAGATAATCTTGAAAATCTAATATCCCATTTGTTGTCACCATATTGACTTTCCAAGCTGCAATTTCATCATCAAATGCAACTGATTTAATTTTGAATACCGTACCAAGATTGAAGAGAACTTCAGATTCTTCTGATGTTATCCCCAAATATTTGTGAATATCAATGCAAACGTTTGGTTTCATTTTATGATTAACTTCAATTTCAAATAAAACACAGACCAGATTTTCTGTATTCGCTACTTCTTCTATCATTCGTTTGGTAACCAGAGGGTTACGTGTTGTTGAGAAGAAACTACTTACTGAAATTACATTTTTAGAATTATCATTTAACATATCGATTTCTTCTTTTGATATTATCTGTCCACGATAGGTAGTTTCTGTTGACCTCGTCGATTTCGTTCCTTCAATTTCTAAATATAAATCAGTAATATAAAATCGAAGTAAATACAAAGCATAAATAGGTTCTCTTGTCAAGGCTCTGTTAACTAGACGATAAATAAAAGAGTCTTTGGTATACCACTCTACTGCTTTTTTACGATCATATGTGTTACGAAAATCTTTAATTTTCTTTAATTCAGCTTTATCCTCTTTAGAACAACTTTTACAATAATCTAACATTTGTTCTTTGGATTCTTGAGTTTGAGACATTTGTCGAAGAAATACAAATAATATTTGAAATAAACAGAAGGGAGCTGATTCTTTCATCAAATCTTTTGTTGATCTTCGTTGTTTCTCATCATTGAACACACTAAATGTCAATGTGTTTTTGCCTGACAAATAGATTTTATCTCAAACAGATATCATTAGTGAACCGGGAGTTACGTCGTTGACCTTATAATAATCTATCCAACGACATTGTTGTTCCCATAAACCATTATCTCGATTTAATGAAACCGTAAAAATAATGTTAACTGTTTGTAGTGAATGAATTTCGCTCACTACATCATTAGCCAAGGAATCAAAAACGATTAAAAATATTTCCTCGTTTATTGCCGTTTTAATATCTTCCACACAACGTTGTAGATTGTCGCATGATAAAATACGAAAGTTATTAATTCTTTGAAGTTGTGCTAGTACTTGTTGTAACTCAGCGGATGAGCTGTCGCTAATACCACTATTCAACCATATTATTGTCACATCTTCCTTGTTTCTTTCTAAAGCGTGGATTGGACGAGGTGTTTTCTCGATTAAATTGTGGAACCAAGGACAATGAGGCTGTTCTTTCCTTCGTCTTTGTTTATGTTTTTTGATGCTTTCCTTGTTCATAAATAGAATCTTAAAAAGGTATGTTTTGAATAGTAAAGTGGACGGTTAACCACTGAAAGAGTAGAAAGCTTTGCGAGAATATTTGTAAAACATAAATAAGTTGGAAAAAACCAGCCATCACGTATGACTGTGATATAATATTTCTTTTACTTTAGCCATTACATGTTCGTCAGGTAACATGGTATGCAAACAGAATGAATAATACTTATTGGTAGGCAACAAATATTTGATGTGTTACTCATCCTCTTTACTGTATAATGTTACATGGCAAACACGAAATGGCACTCATACTCTCTTAAGAAAAAATCTAATAATGAAAAAATTTCGTTGTATTATCGTTTTCCAGTCAACATGTGAACTTCAAAAACACAGATAAAACAAAACTTTTGTGATTGAATCTGAGTAAGAAAAATTTAAATACCAAATGTCGCCCAAAAGCTGTTGTAAAGTGATGTTTTCTGTATTTCCTTACTATAGCCTGAAGTTCCCATAAATCCACAGATGTTTCTCATAAAGACTTTTTCAAATGTCTAAATCAGCCTTCAGTGGTGCATATCCATTTTGTATAATCCTATTACATAGCTAGATTCTGACTAATTAGGCTTCTAGTTGACACGTTCGGGAGTGCCAATAGCCATCCGATAATAGGTAGCGTTGTTCTGATCGAAAAGTTCATGCTCGTTTAGGGAATGTTTAAGTGCAATGATTCTTAACGGTAGAAAGAAACTCATGGCCAAAGCAGACAACTACGTGTACGAGTGAATGTATTTTCTATCTATTATTTGATCCATAATAGGAATGTTGACCAGTAGAAATGTTGCATTCGAAATAAGGTGAATAACTGGGAGCATTTTGATTTTTGGCTGTCTATTAATGACTTTTTCTCATATTGAATATCTTCTCCTTTTCAATTCGTATTTTGAGCTGTAATATTACCGAAATTTGAACTCCTTTTACTTATAATAATACTATTGATGTTAGATAGCTTGTTCTCAAATATTGAATATGACCGAGACTTTTTTAATGTCTGCTAGAATCAAAAGCCATTTCAGAGGTGTAGCAAGTGTTCGACACTATAATGTATCTTTTTGTTGAGCACATGGTCAGACATATGGCCATTTATTGTGAACATACGTGACATGCTTATCGAATGAAGAGAAGCTGTTAAAAAACAGACCGAAATGGTTGTGTCATTAAGTATTATTAAAGGAGTGTTATTGATGGAAACTAGATTTAGCGCAGTGTTCACTGCTCTCCCACTAAGCTTCAATTCAAATTTTTTAATACTTAAAATAAAGTTACCGTGAAATAAATCATTTATATATTATTTCGAGATCGAAATTTAACATACTGGTTATGACTGTAAAAGATGGATGCTTTGTGTGAAGTAATACATCATCCGCAAACGATCGACAAGTATACTTTATATTTAGAACTGTATTATCAATGAAAATAAGAAAGAGGAGATACTCCCAGATTGACAGATTGATCTAAAATATTCCTCGATCCAATCTTTAAGCAGTAGACGTTTTTCCATTGGTCATGGTAACGATGACCCTTCCATTAAGATACGAATCGAACCATTCCAACATCTCGTCGATGTGCCTTTCTGCTTCAGTTTATAAAGCTAGTATAATTCAGTTTATAATTGATTCCACCGGTCATGAAAATAGGATGCATCACCCTACCAAAAAGATAACTAAACTACTTAATGATTAGAGTAGATGATCACATAAATAGCATGCCGATAGAATCCCTCTCGTTTTGATTTTTACGACAATTCAAAGTGGTCTTCCCTATATTTGTAATGCATATCGCATTGGTTGAAACCCCCTCTCAAGACGAGAAAGTTTTTTTGAAAATGATGAATGAGATAAGGTCTCCAAGTTTGCAGGAAAAAGTCGTGTATAAAGGGATTGATATCCCATGGTAGTAGTAAAATGCTTGTTTCATGTTTGCCCAGTTCTACTTCTAACTATTCACACAGGATCTTTTTTTCCCTGTTTATAGTGTTATAACTCTATAAAACATGCTTTTTTTAAATTATGGCATTATAACGCGATACACGTAGCCCAGCGTGTTATAACGCGTTACAAAGCTATTTTTTCGGAATTTATGGCGTTGTAACTGGATAAAAATTTGCATTGCATTACAACTCTATAAATTTATGGCATTATAATGCGTTTCAGTTTTTTATCTTGTTACAACTCAATTAGGTTTATGTACCGCCTTATAATACGTTAGATTCTAATGTATTATAACGCGTATGAGTGTTCTACTTCAATATAATGCGTTATAATACATTATATGTTTTATCTACTTATAGCGCCATAAAAACTGGTGTGGGGTATTTATAGCATTAGAATGCATTATACTGAAGTAGAAAAGTCAAACCCGTTATAATACATTAGAATCTGACGTACGCGGTAGACAAACTTAATTCACCTGGTCAAAAGGTTGAATTTCCGAATAAAGCAGACGAAAGCGATTCTTCGAAAAACTGATAAATCAAAAGTCTTCCAATTAGGTAAATCATCTGATTATAAAGACAAAGTGCAGAAGTACATGATAAAAACTAATGTATATGAGATAGTAAGAGATAAAAACCCATTACAGGAGTTAGTTGTCAAAACTAATCATTTTCTGCGCCGTTTATGGCAAGAAAAGAAGATAACACAAACACATGTAGAGAACATGTCAGTTGATTCAGTCTCAGCCGAACTGGTATATTTGTACTTTTTGCCAAAAGCCCATAAACCGAATACGCCTTTGAGACCCATAGTTGCCGGAAGTAAATCTCCATCTATGAAAATCCCAAAGTTTTTAGACCAACATCTTAGACCCTTGTTTGGCTAAAGGGTTGACGATTACGGGAGGGATCTGTTTGATTGAACGGTTACGAAAATGGGTACAATATAAACTAACAAAAGATACGATATTCTTTTCTATTTTTCTTTTTTTTTAAACCATTTATTTTCTACATTAGTAAAGTGGCAAAGCGTAATCATATATGCCACAGACTCTATACAGTACAATAAAATATGAAGCAAAAGAAAACAGTATAATAAGATGAGAATAAAGTAAATGAGATAGACATGTACAAATACTAAAGGAATGATCTGTAGCAATAATATCATGGTGAGGGGAAACAATTAATAGAGGAAAAAAATGTAAACATAAAAAATTGCTGTCTGTATGAACTTTGCATAGAAGGTGGAAGATAAGAGGCAACAGCATCAAGACTGAACAAAACGTTTCGTATCAGCAATATAATTTAAGATAGCATTATATATAAGAATCAAGTCATCCCTAGACAGACATCTTACAATAGCAGCTTGAAGCAAAATTTGACCAATTGTAACTGTGTCTGTTTGAAGAACAGTCATTATAATTTGTAGTAAAGATTGACGCTCAGAATTATACATCTCGCAATCAAAAAGGTAATGATAGATAGTTTCATTTGCTTTATTGCAAATACACAATGGAGACTGAACACACGCATGGGTAAATAGATCAAAGTTTAATTGACTGAATCCTACTATACATCTAGTAAAGTCGACTTCAAGTCGTCTGTTTCATACAATAGGCAAACAGAGACTTGAAACATTCCTATACATTAACTCTCATTTGAATCGTTGTCGATTAACTATAGACCGAGTGGAGACATCAAGAGCATTCCATAGACGCGGAGTTTCTGGAAAAAACGTGTCGTCAAAAACTGCTAGTCCTCGTCTAGCTATAGGAACATCAAAGCGAGTACGACTTCGAAGATGATAAGTAGTAACAGGTGGAGTAGGAACTAATTCGCAAAGATAACGATATTCGTTAATCTGGCTTATATGATTGGCTTATCCATGGAATATCTAACAGCCGTTTTTCCTATTTTGCGCACACCACAGACAGTCAGAAAAACAATCATTCTATAAGATCCTCTCTCTTTCTCACTCTCTTCATTCGGGCGCCTGTCGTCAAGTAGCTATTTCGTACAGTTCGAGAAGACATGAGAACGTTCGATAAGCACACAGCGGACTCGATCAATGTACAATTATTTAGATTCTTGACCCAGAAATTCTGTTTCTGAAACTGGTAATCTCAGTTTTGGAAAAAACAAAATCGATGCAGGAAAACAATTGAAAATTAGGAGAAATTAGGCGAAAGTCTTAAAAATCAGCTCCTGAAATCAGGAGAAGTTTTATTACGAGAAAAATCTGAAAATCAGGAGTCTCCTGGTCAGATCAGAAATACTGAGCACTCTGACTGTGATGTGAACTTTATGGTGTAATGAAAGAGTTTATACAGACTTGAACATCTAGTCCATATCTGCTTCTTTTAACTTTTTTAAAGCAGAATTCAATCAAGCGCAAAACAATTATTTTGTAAAGTAAGTTCACAGTAGTGTATACAAAGTAAATATAGTATCAGAAACGGAATTTATATTGCATAATCACAAAAATTTTCCCTTAATTAGAAGTGCGGACACAAATAAACAAACTGTGTCAAATCTGAGCCATTTAAGCTTTCTGAAAAAAGTAATTAATTTCTCATATCAATTTAAAAAAAGATATCTACAAATATTTTCTTATTTTTTCTTATTCATAGGAACTACTCAGGATTCTTTAAAGTCTCATGCAGCATTAGAAAACGGAACAAAATTATCTTCTATCCGAGGGAAAGCTATTCTGTGTTAAACATAGCGGGCAAATCCATTTAAAATATCCTATCAATACGGCAACTTTCTCCGCTT
The DNA here is from genome assembly GCA_905250885.1 of Didymodactylos carnosus. Lineage (NCBI taxonomy): Eukaryota > Metazoa > Rotifera > Eurotatoria > Philodinida > Philodinidae > Didymodactylos > Didymodactylos carnosus. The sequence goes on along the minus strand of CAJNOQ010001677.1, from coordinate 2,247 downwards.
CATTTAAGATCAATCTAGTTTTATAGAGCACATCAAATTACGTTAGAAGTTGTTTTTTCTGACTTCACCGCTGATGCAGAACCCGAGAAAAACGACTTTTACACTCCCAGTAAAATTACCAAATTCTCGGGAAAAAATCGATGTTTCTCAACCAAAATATCACCTTTTTTCCTGAAAAACTCGATGTTTCAACAATACCAATTCACCCCTTTTCCTGAAAAATTCCATGCTTGAACCGTATCTTTCGCCACAACAACTTCACCTTTTTTCCTGGAAAACTCGATGTTTCTCAACAAGAGCTTCATCTTGTCACGTGAAAAACTTGATATTTGTCAACAGGACCTTCATCTTTTCTCCTGAAAACCTGAGTCTTTCTCCACAATAACTTCACCTGTTCTCGTGAAAACTCGACGTTTCTCAACAAGAGCTACGCCGTTCTCGTGAAAAACTCGACGTTTCTACGATACCAATTCACTCTTTTTCCTGAAAAATTCGATGTTTGAACCGTATGTTTCGCCACAACAACTTTATCTTTTTTCGTTGAGAACTAGACCTTTCTGCACAAGAACTTCAACTTTTCTCCTGAAAAACTGGATATTTCTCCACAGTAACTTCACCTGATCTCGTGAAAAACTCGATGTTTCTCTACAAGAACTTCAACTTTTGTTCTGAAAAACTGAATGTCTGTTCACAAGAACTTCATGTCTTTTCATGAAGAACTCGATGTTTCTCCACAAGAAAATCACTTCTGTTTCTGAAGAACTCGAGGCCCCTCCAACAGAACTCCATTTATTTTCCGCAAAAACTCGACCTTTCTCAACAAGAACATGACCATTTCTCCTGGAAACCTAGGTGTTTCTCCAGAATAAGTTCACCTGTTCTCGTGAAAAACTCGATGTTTCTCAACAAGAACTTCAGTTCTTTTCAGGAAATACTCGATGTTTCTTCGCAAGAACTTCACCTTTTCTCCTGAAAACCTGGGTCTTTCTCCACAATAACTTCACCTGTTCTCGTGAAAAACTCGATGTTTCTCGACAATGAATGTTCTTTATCAGCTCAAAGCGACAAGACGGAATTAATTTAGGGCTTTTTGTATAAATTCTATAACTTTGCAAAGAAAGGACATGTAGAGGTGGGGGATGTCTCAGTTTAATCAGAAATTTCCGGGCTACAACCATGCCTTATTAAGAAAGGTTGTGGTTTTACTTTAGAGTTTCTGAAAAACCGGTTTTAAAGAGAACCGGTCTTTGAAGGCCTAGCTGCCCGTCTCATGTTGATTTTCGGAATTAGCACAGTCGTTTATCTATAACCGACTAGGTTTGATTAAAAAACCGATTGAATAGTTGAATATATTTCCTCGTAAGTGGAATCGTTCTTTAATTAAACATGCATCACACAACAACAATTTAATCTACCCATTTTTATTATAACAATCGGCTTTTTATTCTTGTTAGCAAACATCCTACCAGCATTTTAATTTTCCATTGTAGAAAAATCATCAGAAGGATTAGAAAATTTTTTTCTAAAAATAAATCACGACTTGAACGGTACGTTTAAAATTGGACGGCAGTAGCTTATGTGAAACATACAATGTTAAAGCAAATGAGTACCGATGTTATTTGAACACTAATCTTTTTTTCTTGTTGAAATTTTGGGCTACAAAAAAAATGAGTGAACCACCAACTTTTTAATTCATTAACAAGTTGCTTTTAAGATGAAAAATGTTTGCTTTTGCTAGAAACAGCGTTTTAATTCGTAGATTTTTGAGTGCGTATTTTTTCGATCATTAGTAGTGTTAAATCTCTCGATGAGAAAATCATGCAAAATTTATGCATCTTAACTGGAGAGATGAGGATGTCAGATCATTAATCTAAAATTAGTTCAGCTGGTAGTCTTGCGAAATTAATTTCGAAATAAAAGCATATAAATTGTCAAACACAATTAATACGATGTAAATTCTCGATTAGTAAAGTTCATTATATAAACGTATCTGTAACTGAACAGCAATAAGTCCTAAGTTTTCAAGACTTAAAAGATTACGGTAAATATATGTGCGCTACATGTGATAGAGGCTTCACTTACTATTATAATACAACTTCAAATGAAAGAAAGGAAACTCTGATAATTCAGCAAGAAAACTTATAAAGTAGCATAATGAAAAACATTCAGCGCACCTTCTAGCAAAATCCTACGCGTGTTGTTGCTACTAGCACGGCCTTTTTTCAAATTTTGTACATTTTGAGTACC
>CAJNOQ010001676.1:0-29445 GCA_905250885.1 Didymodactylos carnosus | reverse complement strand
GCTCCAATGACAAATGATATCAATATTGAATTTTATACCAAATGAAAGCTCGTGAAAAATGGGGTTAACAGGTACAGTTAATAATCCGATAGACTATTGTCACCTATATAGAACGAAGTGAATTTCTCGATAAAGGCGAGATAAAGGCGAATCCTGGACCGGTCAATATTTTCGTGACACAGTTTTAGTTCAACACGTGTTTCCTTTCTTGAAAAATGAAGAAAACGTGATTGACGTGGATGAAGTCATATTTGTTCACAACAAAGCACCGTGTATGAAAGCAAATATGACTCAACAATTGATAAAAGACAACAATATCAAGTTTTGAGGTAACAATATTATATTTATAGATCCTACTAAGTAGTTTCTATCCTGAAAAAATCTCGAAAATTTTTCGGAGCGTTTAGGAGAAAATCGAGGTGAAACTTCCCGAATTTTTCAAGTAAATTGAGTACCACTCGAACGTAAAGTTGGATTGAGACCAAATTCCTTCACCATTAGAATCAACTCGTCAAGAACTATAATTTGATGTATAATTATGCAATGTTTCGTTCATTTTCACCGACTTCGGTTTCATCCTCATTATTAACTTGAGATGTCTAGAAAACCACTTTCCACACTTTTTTTCAAAAAAACGCGTAAGCGAGACCTTTAGGTTAGTTTTGATGCTCTACACGATGGATAAAGTGAAATTTTCGCGGCAAGATGTTCTGTATAAAGTGGGATCTGTGTGGAAGCACCCTTTTTCAAGTCCTGCGCTTCAAGTACTAGGGTAGGTCTCTGTATAGAACCTAGCCACTTAGAACCTCAGTTCGAAGCTCTGTGGACACTGATTTGGCGTAATGAATAACTTGTTCCTTTATTATAAATTCTTTAGTATACAGAAGCTTATAAATTTTTAAAAGAATTCTTCTCATACCATTGTATAACAAGCAAAACAAGAAGATAAATACAAAGAAAATTATTTGGCAGTTACGCGTCGGTTTACCAACCATACAGAATTTAGACATCAGCAAGTTTTCGAAGGAGTGTCGTTTAAGATTTGGAGTCTGTTTGGAAATAAGCATACACATAGTTGCTGAGCGATACTCTTTTTTCTTAAAAAAGACTTTAAATTGCTGAAAACGTTTAATTTGATTAAACCATATCATGTGCTCGATCACGAAATTCTCGTTCATCTATTCCCGAGTCAACATCGGATCGTTTGTCAGTATTTAGATTTCTTCCCTGCGATGAATTCATTGATGAATTTGGATCAAGTTTGTTCGTGTCTGGCTTTTTAACTGGTAATTGAGTAGTTTCAACAGTATCAGGTTTTAGAGTAGCGATATCCCATACTTTTAATGTTCCATCTACAGAACCAGAAAATAAACGGTCTTTAGTCGTCTAGAACAAATAAATGGTGATGGTTTTATACGAACAAGGAATTATTAACTCTGATTACCTCCATGGCACTAACAGCAAGTGTATGAGACTTAAATGTGCGTTTCAAAATACCCGATCTTGCATCAAAACAACGAACAAAAGCATCTCCACAACCCGTATAAACTAAAGTATATGAAAAAACAAGAAAAAATATGCTTGAATGTTAAAATGTTATCTCTCCTACCTAAACCATTTTTTACTTGTAAACAAGATACAGTATGTTTATGTCCTTTATATACTCGTGTACAATCGCCAAATTCTGTAACAAAACATCGAACTGTATGATCGGAACTACTTGAAAATAAAAGTTTATTGATTACCTAAAACAAAAGCTAAATACGTCGAATATCATTTGTCTTTTTTATTTGTACCTACAGTTTTTTTTTAAACATTTTAAATCAACTTACAACAACGTTGATAATTGAACCAGAATGCGCTTCGAATACTCGTAATTCATTTCCACGAAAGATATCCCAACATCGAATGAAGTTATCAGCAGCTCCGGTAAATAAAAGTTTTCCTTGTCGATCCGTTGTCAAACATAGAATAGCAGCCGTATGTCCTTTGAATGTTTTTAAACATTCACCACTTTCAAATGACCACGATTTCGCTGTGTTATCTTGTGATCCTAAGAAAATATTTAATAAATGCAAATTGTAATTATACAACATTTTGCTTTCCAAATTATTATATTGCACCTGTTATAATAACATCTTTTGTATAAATATCAATTTCATCATCTAATAAATCGGCTTCATCCTGTTCAGATGGTACAAATAGAATTGGTAATACGCCATGTTTATGTCCACGAAACACCCTAACACAAGTACCACTATCAATATCCCAACATCTTGCTGTTCGATCATATGATGTTGAGAATATAAAATCTCCGGTACATATCACACGACTAATGAGTGATGTATGTCCCGTGAAGATAAATAAACATTGACATAAACTCATATCCCATTTTCGCAATGTTTTGTCAGCTGAAATAAGTTTATAACATATGGTTCTAGAACTAAACATTATAATTTTATTTACCTGAAGCACTAATTAAAAAATTTTCTTCAATAATAATGCATGTTACATAATCCTGATGTCCAGTTAGAATACCGATACATTCAACGAGATCTGTTTTGGCACTCCACAGACGTATACTATGATCGTCTGAGCCTGTGGCTAATACACTACCATCTTCACTCAATACCATACAGTTAATACCAGCTTCATGTTCATCTAATGTTTGTAATAAATAATTTTTATCTTTTTCGCGACGTTTCGATACAGCACTACCCATTACTTTCTAAAAAACAATTGACAAGTTTTAATTTCATTAAAATTCGACAAAACTTCGACGTTTATCCTTAAAATTTATGTGCTAAATACACCACCTACTCTACTTTACACAAAGTAAGTTGAAGAGTTAAGTCACATCATATTCTCATCTCTTTTCCTATAAAAATGAAAAACATAATTGTTATAAAATGCTGACTTACTTTAAATAAAAAAAGATTTTTTTAAAAGTACTTTCCTGTGCAAAATAGTGTGAAATAACACACACTTTGATAAATATACCGATACACACACAAAGAGTTTCTGCTGGAATTATTCAGTTCACAAAACTATTACATATTGTTCGATTAGTCACAGATTAGAACAAATTCTAAAACTTAAGTGAACTTTTAGTACGATAGTAAAGTATCGTCTTCTCATACGTATAATTCTTTCTTTTTTGTTTTCGATTAAAACACAAAATCTTACGATCTTCTATCTGTCTATATAAGAAAAACTTAACTCATAGTGAAATACCTGTCAAGGAAAAATAAAATTTCCCAAAAGTAGTCATTTCTTTCACGTCCAACACTTTTTTGGGCTCCCTAGACAATCATATTTTTTAGTTCTTTCTACATTTTCAGCTGTCATTTGCAAAGAATATTTATTTATCTTGAACCTTCGCGAACTATCAGGACAACACAACTTTTGACTAAATTTACAAAATCTGTTTTGTCTAAATTTGCAAAATTTGTTACCTAATCTGTTTCTCTAATCAAAAACTAAAAAAAAAAAGATAAAAGTACAATATTCTTTTCAGAAAAATTTTTATTTTTTCTACGCTATTCAAATTTTTTCTTCTTCTATTTGCAATAGAATAACGACATTTTGCGTAAAATTGAGAGATAATAGGAATTTTTTTTTGAATCAGTTTTTAAAAACATAATATTACATAGTCTATTTGAAAGTTTTCTCGGCGGTCTATTTTATTTAATATTTAAAGTTTTTATGTTCTGTTATAAGAACGTGTTTCCTATGCTCTATGCTTCATCATGAAAGAAATTTTGAAGATTTTTTAATAGGATACTTTATGACGCACATTTCTTCTCATGACCTGTATATAATATCAGGGAGTTGAATCGATCGACCGACGACAATCTTTAATGTTTTATAGATCTTTTCTTTTGCTTATACTTTGAACAAATATTCTCAATATAATGCTGAAAAAAATCATATTTTAGATAACACTAAAAGGTTTAGGAAAATGAAACTATACAAAACCCATAAGGGTTTAGGAAAGAGTTTAGCAAATTTTGCTAAATATGAAGAAAATCTATGGTTCGTACTAGAATATGTTTTTATCAATAATAAGACTTAACTATTTCCTTTAAAATGATAAAAATGACAATTTGTTTCGCCAAATTATGAAACACAGGAAAGACTAGAGTTAAAGCAAAAAAAAATTAAGAGATGATTCGTAGTATTCAATCTATTAGTTAACGCAGTGCTCGCTAAAAAAAGTCGTGTTCTTGGAAACTGACACAAAACGGTTTTCGAGCATTCGGGAGTTCAGAAACTCTTAAAGAGTTTCCAAAATTGAAACTATAGAAAACGGATAAAGGTTTCCGAGATTAGCTCAGAAACTCATCTCAGTTTTCGAGAACTTGTGGGAAACCCATTTTGGTTTCCGGATGATCGAAAACCCTTTCCTATCTGTTTCTAATGATTCGACTTTTTTTTAGAGAGTGTCTGATACACTTTTCTTTGAAAAAATTCTTTACATATAACTAAAGGAATTTATTCATAGGCTATTTTGATTCTTTATACATACTAAAAAAACTTACTACGATTCTTGAAAAAAAAAAGGATTTGGGAAAAAAACCTCTGATTTTTATCAAAGTTAGAAAACTCTGTTGTATATAGTACTTTTTAAAAAAACTTTTAAGTATTTTGAAAAATGAAAAGGACATATTTGTAAATTCTTTTCGTTTTTATTGCTCACACTAAAGAACACTTTAGCGCTTAGTAGCGATATTTCTAAACTCTTTTTATTTGTCAAAATACACGTATTTTTTAGAGAATAGTACTCAATTCACTTCGGCACTATTGACTCAGATTAATTGCAAAAATGAATCAAAAAGTGAGTGACGGTCTGCGTACGTTGGTCTTGATTATTGATACGAAGTCTCTTCTAATACAGAGTTCGAGAATTTGAAGAAGTTAATTAACAAAACTTTAAAGTTTTGATTGACTTACTATTTATCTTGATAAAAAAAGTATTGACAGATCAATATAGAGATATCTGTGAAAATTTCTTGGGTAAAAAGAGTATGATACTAACTATTGCAATAAGGTGTTTAACATGTCTTCGCTCCTTAATCAGTCAATTTATTTCGACGACGTTGTCATAGTGTTAGTATTCGTCGTATCTGCTCTGTTGATTGATCACGATGAAGATCTTTCAGGTTTTGAGAACTTTCAATGTAAAATACCAAAGTTTTAGAGAAAACTCTCGTCATAGCTAAATAATCATATAAATACAACTAACAATGTCCTTAATTTACCGTTTTTGATTGTTTTAGCTGTTAGTTCGTCAATTTCATGAACATTTTGTTTTTACTTTCCTTTCCTTTTGTTTAATAATGAATTTGAATAGTTCTGCATATCTCTTGGGAGGTGTGAGTACACGTATACATATTTATTTTTTATTGTTTCACGGGTCTCTATTTTTTTTCTTTTTTTTATAATTAAACTTTTAAATTTTTCTGACGTTGATGACTATCTTTATTTCCGGTTCTTTTTCTTTATGAATTGTTTTTTCTCCTTTAATTATATATTTGTATTTTTAAAGTAAAATATTGTTCGAGAAAAGCAACTCTTCTTTTTTTTTCTGTCTTCAAACACCTCCACTATTACTTTTCAAACTTTTTTTTTTTTTTTTATTACTGAAAAGTCTTTCACTCCATTGGGACAGTGGAACAACACATTTTTGTTTCAATCCATGATTTATTTACTGTCTTCAAAAACAATGTATAGTGAAAGAACAAATTTTAAATTATTTCATTATTAGCTCGTTGAACTATATGTGAATATAAAATAATACAGATGCAAGAAAGGAAAATATTTAAGTGTTTTTGAACACAATGTTTGCCTTTCTAGGATATTGTATAAAAGTAAAATTATCTAAAAAATAAATAAAAATGAAATTCTTTTTGCTACCATTTTGTCGAGACATATTTGTGACATTTTTAATAAAAATAAGATAATGTTTGTTTCTGTCAATATTCTGGAAAAAACAGTTATAATTTGAAAAAGTAACTATTTCTCTTTTTTCAACTAAATGACTTTAGTGACAAATCAATCATAGCTTATTATATATTTTTTCATATTTATATTTCAAAGAGGATTGAAACATCATATACTTAAATTATGCTATCACTTATGTGAATCTTGTTTTGCCTATTTAGGATATTATGCAGTGAAGATTATTTTTTTTTTTTAAAAATATAAAATAAAATCATCGAACAAATATCTTTCAAAAATTATACATAATTTATAATACTAATTCATTTTTATGTGTCCAACTATGATCTTTGGCTAATTGAATTGTTTTATTTAACTGTATATACCAAAATTTGTACTCTGTCATTTGTCTAAATCTTATATACACACGCATTAATTTTAATGATGATGTCGAATGATGGTGATTTATTCTAGAACTTTTTTTTGATAATAGTAAACGAATTTGACCACCTAGAGATATAAAAATAATATTTATTATCAGAAGTAGTTTTACATTGTCAAATTTCTTCTGTAGAAATCATTAAAAACTGAATGATTTCAAGAAAAAGGACATATAAAATACAGTATATTTTTCTCTACCTTCATCTATTTGATTACATTCTAATTTAATAACATTTTCTAAAGAAATTGAACTTGATGATGACGTTCCATTATTATCGATTTGAATAAAATGTAATATGTTATCGTATAATTCAAGTAAATTCTATATAAATTAAATAAATATTTCTTATATATATATTTTTATTATTCTGCTAACTAGTCGTTAACTTACCATTGACCATGGTTCTCTGTTTACACGTTGTAATACGGCCGATGACGATCGAATCAATTTGTTCTCATTTGTTTGAATGGTCGAATCCTATTATTTAATTTTTGTATTATACAAACAATGAAATATATATATTTATGTTTAAATGTACATTCTTACCTGATCAGTTGTTTGATCTTCTGTGTCTATATAAGTTCTTGAGTTATCATTAGATGATAAAACTTGAGATGCTTGTATTGCTAACAATTTTATAGCTGAAAAAAACAATTATAAGAGTGAACATTTCATAACGAGGAAGGTGTATTATTAAACCTTCTAAGCAGTGAATATCAAAATCATTATTTTCATAATCATATTTTTCCAATAGACGATGTAAAAGATGATTCATTTGACACAAATGTTTCAGTGGTAGTGTGATAAATTGTTTGAGAGATTTGAATACATAGTCAACTGGTAGCTAAAAGAAACATACATCAATGTCAAATTATATATTTTTTCAATATTTTTTTTAATAGTCTGAATTCAATTAAGAAATACAATTTTATGACATTTGTATATAAAGGTCTGAGATACAAAACAAATAAATGATTTTTAAATGTTGTTTTATCTTCATAACTTAAAATATCCGTCTATGATTAGATTTCAATCTCATTTTCAAATACTTACTACGCTTTTAACATCCGTTAGATTAGGCAAGAACGCGTGCATAGCAGCAACACAAGAAATGTTAAATGTTTACAAAACGACGTATCATATCATTTAAAATAAAGTTTTAATTATCGGAAAACAAAAAGAAGTGGGACCATTGAATTAAGAATAATTGAGAAATCTAAGTACGGAGCAGTAAGAAGAAGTAAAAGAAATATGTCTCAAACGATAAAATTTTTTAAATCATTGCTTCTTTTTTGCCAAAATGTTTTAGATACATAGCATAATCAAAACATAAGCAGGTGGAGCTATTTTTATATCGTATCATATTTAATCGATGGTGTTAAACAAACAACGAACTATATGAAGTAAAAAATCTCAACGTGTTGATTTTTTTTTTAACGTTTCACTCATTATCGATAATTGTATCTCTCACGTGCGTGTATATTACACTAATAGAAAAATTTCGTGTATCATTTAGTTTCAATTTTAAGTTCATTAACAACGAACGACAATATTCATGAATCAAAATATAAATGAATTCTCATAATTTCATTTATATTGAGATTATTTGAATTTTCTTCTACTCGATTACCTGTAAAACACTGGATATTTTCTTTTGTAATTTCTCAAGTGTTTCATATGCCTGTGAAAAATGGCTAATATACGAACGATATGAATCATTTAATATATTTAACTAAATGGAAAATGAGAGCAGTAGTGGTGAGCAACACAAAAAACGGCTGTCAATCACTCACCCAAGATTTATAAATTGTTGAGATAGAAATAAATCCGTTATTATCATGTAATTTTTCGCAATGACGCACAAGAGATTCACTGATAGCTGAGATCTAATAAAAAATCAAACAAAAATGATTATACGATCATTTAATACGTTAAATCATGGTCATGTCTTTCGCAATAAATCGTCATCATCAATAAGTTAAAGAACAAAAAAAGCTTACTTTTTCAACATTTTGAAATAAATCTAGTATTTGTTGTTGCGATAAATAACGTCGAAGTGGTCGAGAATATTTGGTGATATTTTCTTTCAATTGTTCATAATACATTTGTTCAACATACAATACATCTCCGAGAATATTTTTTGACACAATTGTTGTATCGTTATCATCAGTCTATATATAAGAGAAAAACTTTTAGAAAACTGATGACTAGTGTAATTATAGAGATTTTTCGTTTTAGAGTCGCGCTCGAAAATCTTTTTTATGTAGATAATCAGTGCCACGGCCACAGGGGTGGGTGAAGTTAGGGAGTGTAAGCCTCTGTTGATTTTCAACAAAAAAATTTTCTCTTTAACAATCTCTTTTCTCCCAAAACGTCTGCCTGAGTTCTTGCCCAGATTTACTAGCAAAGTGTAGGTATTTAATAAAACGTGCTGTCTCCCAAAAAAATGTACACCCCTCATGCTTCTTTCTCTCGTCACGGTACTGTAGATAACATAACACTCTACTCTTCCAGTAAAACTCAAACTGATACTGAACAGGAACCGTTATTACTATTGTTCAGAATATATACAATTAGCTGAATCTTACCGTTGTTTCTGAAAATCCACTATCTACATATTTAACTGGCATTAATTCTGATGATTCAGTAGTGGATATTGTGGGAATCATTGAATAATAAGACGATTGATTCGACTCAATACATAATGAATAATTTGTTCGATGCGCATAACCAGTGTTCGATGATGATGACAAATCATTTGTTGCTTTTGCTTTTATTCTTTTCTGAATTTGATATTTTTTTACCGATTTCTAAACGATTTATTTTAAAACAAAAGTACAAAACGGTATTTTTACAGAGGCAATTCTATTGTTTTTGAAATCAATCAGAACAATGTTTCTGATCCTGTCGCGGTTGAAAGAACAAACTAGACCCGATGAATTGAATGAGAAAAAAACAAATTATTACTCATGAAAAGAAATCTTAACGTTTTTAATTACATTCCACTATCTAGAAGGTAAAAAACGAAGAAAAATTCCATTTTCTCTGTTTCTTATCTCTCCTTTTTTCATGTGACTTGTACAGTATTACATTCACTTGTTTGTCAAAGGTCTCTGAGGAAGATTTCATACAAATTTGAAACGTCAAAACAAATTCAATAAATAATAAAGAAAGAGTTCAATCTTAAGATTTTCCTTTTCATTCGTAGGACAATTTCTTGAGGTTTTAGAATCTTATTCATAAACACTTTTTTATACGGATTTCACTATGGAAAACAAGGCAAGTATGACGATTTGAACAGGAATGTTCTGTATATTTCATACGTCACAACTGCATCCGTCTTTCAAGTTTGCAGATATATCTGCCTGAAATCCTTTTATTAAGTGAAGAGTAACATGTTTTAACTAAGTCACTAACAAATCTATCATAGATTTTCATATTTAGTATATAAATACATGTTGAAATACTTACACGCTTTGGACTCAAGATATTTGTACCACAAAACTTCATAGTGAATGCTCTATTTTGTGTTTATTGAATACTTTTTAATGACTGCTGTTTAGTTAAAACTATCCATATACTTTATTTTTCTTTCTTTTACGGCGTTTTCTAATCGTTCAAGTGATATGAAGTAATTAATAGCCTATAAATACAATACAATTTTATTCACACAAAAAAAACGATTGGATAAGAAAAGGAAGCATGTATATGTATTTTTCAACCAATACAAAATTCCTAACCATATACATTCGAAATGAAAGGAAAGAAAAATCGTTGAACAGTTGAACAAATTAGATCAATTTTAATGTTAAATATATTTTGGTAATGTGTCAATATTTGAATAATATACCAGAGCTCATAGTGAAGAAAATAAAACACTATTTTCAAACGATATTCTATTCGCAGTTTTGTATTTTCTCATACGGTTCTCCAGATCGATATGCTACATCAATAGAAAATGGATGAAAAACACCTGTATTTATTCATGTTATTATACAAAATTCAGAAATATAGATCTATACTTTAATCTTTCTTCCAGAGATAATATTTAAACCAGGTACATTTTCGTTGAGTATTTGTACGTTTAGTTTGGTTTGAGCGCGACTCTCACACAGGAAAGGAATGATCCTTACCTAAACTATTCAAACATTTGATTTTTCAGTACAAATTTTCGTAAAAACTTTCCTCGTAATCAACTTAAGTGCGACTGTTAAGAAACTGTTTACAAGAGCTGTAAGCTGCTCACTTGTTCTTCTATTACAGCGCTGATTCATATAGGTTAGTTGTTCTTTTTGCTCTATAATAACTTATTACAGTGAAATTAATGTTAAGTGTGATCGAAAAGTAAAGTGGTCATTTGAGAATTTTGATAAAGCAATCATTTGATTCACATCATTCACCGAATTCTTTTTGCTATATTACGTCGACGTGTGCTCTTGATCTGCTTTAGATGTACTAGCAAGAAAAAAGTTATTTACACAGTAGAAAATCACCGTCTTCGCATTTTTAAAGCACCCGTTGAAGAACTCATTTGAGTTTTTTGAGATGCATTGAATTTAGCTTTTCTTATCTAACGAAAAACGAAAGTTTCACTTTTTTGAGTACTTCAGAAATACAGTTTTTTCAAAAAAAAACGCAGAATATTCAATTCTTCTTCTAAGTTTCTTGTATCTCGAAGATCAGATGAAAAAAAACACCAATGTCGATCATCGTTTTTAATTTGTTTAGCATAATTCTTTATGCAAAGGACGTGATATTGTCTTAGAATGAGTTTCAAAACGAGATTATATGTGTCCTTAACAATCACAGTTGAAAGAGATCAAATCGGTGTTTATTCAGGAACGTGGACCGATCGACCAATTCTAGTAGCCATAATATTGATAGAAAAGTCGAACGCACAGGATTACGAAGAAGAAAATCAAGTTTTCTTAAGAAAATGAGGAGCTGGAACTCATTTTTTTGATCTAGTGTTTTCAGACGAACAAATGTCCCAGATAAGGATCTGATCAAATAAAAATTTCAATTTCAGTTACTCTAAAGAATAAAACAATCAGTTCTATCAACCTTTGGAAAACGCATACTACAAAGCACAAAACATGTTTTCTGTTCTGGGATGAACTCTTATTTTTTAATGTGTATTTTAGGGATTAGCGCCATAATGTGCTATTGAAAAGTATTCAAGTCACGTTTGATTATGAAAATTTATGATTGTTTGTGCCTCTACTCAGTTGAGGTAGACGTTGTTTTCTTGACAGGGAACGGATAAATACATTTAAACCACGTACTTGTCAAACGACATAATAAAAACTGTAAAAACTTGAGCTTCTTGATGATCTTCTCTTAATTGTAACGGTCACTTGTGCCGAAGAAAACGAAGTGTGGGACATTGTTTAATCAGTTATTGTTTGTGATAATGTTTCACACCTATCCAAATTTCTTTTATATATTAAAATGAAATCAAGTTAAATAATGGCACACATAAATACATGTGAGTATTACATAAAAGTGCACAAACGTTCGATTCATTTGACTAACTTTGAACAATAGAAACGAAAATTTCTAATCTAAACAGTCAACTTGAACATTTGCACTTTTAATGGATAATATATATGATTATACAAGAATACAACGATATAGAGAGATAATCTTGTCAATTTAATATATTTGAGACCAGATCAGCTTAAATTATTCCGGAATAATGATTGTTAACAACAGTAAGCGATAAGTGAATGGACAATCAAGAGGTATATCAAAAATCTCTTGACCGCCCTACGATTATTAAAAAGCAGCCAACGGATATTATTTTTAGTTAATTCTATTTCTTTCTATAATAGATCTTGAAAAGATGCTAGAGGTCAAACGATAGGTGTTCGATTGTATCAAGTGAGAATAAAAGAGAAAGAAAGACTAATTTGACAAAAGTCAGTTGAGTTGTTTTGTGAAAATATGTCAATGGCGGAATGATGTTCAACAAGAGTTCACAACTTTTGTTTTGCAATCCAATGTTGAGATAATTTAGAATAGTTAGTAGAATCAAAGAGAAATAAAAAATGTGAAATTTTTTGTAGATGATAGTTATTTGAATGCTCACATCCCTACCATCCGTTATGTGCAAAACATCGTTATAGAACACATAATTTTGTTAATTTTATTTTTCGAAAAATCATACAGCTGGTCTGATTTGGTATTGTCTCTATACAGTATGTATGGTAACAATCAATAGTCATTTTAGAAGCTGTTTCATAGTTTTTCGAGACTGTATCTAATTTATCATCATTATATTTTGAAATAATCACATTACATGTATAGGTGGAACATAGTTACCTCTTAAAAATATACAATATTTGATCATATTAGACGTATCTAACTGAGAAAAAAAAATCATAAATCATTATTGGTTGTTTAATGATGTGTTTAGCACACGAGGATGAGATATGGAAAATAGTTGTTCTCAAAGACAAATGTAAGTTTAATATGAGAAAGAAATCTACAAATTAATAGGCTAAAAAAAAAGGCAGTAGCGTAGTATTTTCGTAGATATGAGAAAGTAGAATTGTATGTTAACTTTGGATTAAACAACCATAAACATCATCAGTAAAACTAAATGAGAATGATATTTTTATTTAAAAAACAACAACAACAAAATGGGAACGATACTTTAATCTCTTTTTAAACGGCTAACTATCATAGTAAATAGTATTTACCATGTGTTTCAACTTTTCAAACTGTCAGCAATTATGTAGAAGATAATCAATATATAAGCCTGTGTTTTTTGAACGACTATTTAATTGTTTTAATTTAACAATAGGATATTTCATACAGTTCATTAACAACTAATTCTTTTTTTTTGTTTTCTGCTCATTTCAGAACACTATCGTTATACATTGATACAGTAGTACACACCTTATCAGTTATGCAGCCTTTTTAAAACGATAATTAGTATCGAGTACGTAAAAGGGTGTGAAAATTTTTCAGTAATATGCCCACGAGATATATGAGATCAAGTTTTATTTCTGGAAAAAATGTATCACAGATATTACGACGACAAAATATTTCTTTAAGCCGAGATTTAATTTCAAACAAAAAATCTTTCAAAAGACCCGCCTGCATTATGTATGAGAAAATAGATTAGATAATTGGGAATTAATATGTTTGTTTTTCAAATTATTACATGAATCTATAAATAATAATAATAATTATTTGTCAATCTTTAGTTGATAACAGTCTACAAATTAAACATCAAAGAGTCAAACAGTATGATTTACATTGGTTAACAAAAAAATTAGTTAATCAAAAAATGTTCTGAATCATATTGATTTTCATCCATTTTTTTCTTCTTCTAGCAGCAGCAATATGTTTAATTTAAGATATTTTTATTTTAATTTCTGTTTTTTATTTTCTACACCTTTCTCAAGAAAAGAAACTTTGAATTGTGTCACATCCACCAGACGTTTGTTTATCGATCCACACGCTTTTCTCATGCCATTTGTCAGAAGAAAGAAAACACAAATAGAAAGTGTGAAATGTCGATTGTTATTCAGCAAACGCCGAGTGTTCTCTAATCTACTAAGTTTTTGATCGATTAGTGATCATTCAAAATTGCATAAGTAAACAAAAAACTGAAAAAGGTAGACAATATCAGTAGTTCATTCTGTATGAGAGGAAAAAGTGAAATTTTTAACAATGGAATGATTGGAGAAAAAAATTAGACTGTTAACTGATAATTTCGATTGTTTGTTCTATGATTTATCCACTCAGTGTACAAAAAAAGTTTTGTTTTCTAAAAGGAAGCCTTCATGGAAGCCTTCGATGAATTCAATCAATGTATTTGAGAATTTATGTTCTTTTTTTTTTCTCTATTTTAAATAGTTGTCCATTTCATAGTCGAATGCATAAACGATCTATTGTTTTACAGAAAAAAAACTGTTTGTCGGCATTAAAATACATTTCATCGTTACATGTTTTGAAAATAGGTCCCCTTTGAGAATGAGAAGTGAGATAGAAGATGATTTCCAACATCTTCTGTTCGTTGAATGTAATTTACATAACATCATATTATTTTTTCAAAAAAAAAGAAACCGAGTAGAGAAGAGAGTATCCTGTAGAATGACAAATGTTTGGTCACAAAATAAAAATTATTGAACATAAAAAGATAAAACTATGTGAAGTGTTCTTTTGGACTTTCTTCTTTTACAGAGCATGTGTGCATTGATGAGCAATCACTTGACATATTACATACGAATAACTGTGTACGGCGTGACCAGCTAACGGTCCATCTTCGGATGAGAAGGTTCGAATTTTTGTTTTAACTTGAGTAAAGCTGAAAAATACATCATTAGGCGCAGTTTTTCACGGTGATTACAAATCTGGACTCGGAAAAAAATGAAAGTCAAATCTTCGTGGTAAAAATGTAAATTTTAAATTTAGTTTCCTGACCTAGATATTTTTTCCAAAAAATCTGAAAACTATACTGTCGGATAGAGAATTAAATCCTCTACCAAAGGGGCTACGCTTATTTTCTATGCGAGCAATTTTATGCCCATTTAATCTAACTTTGAAAATTTATTTTTGGCTGCATGGAATGCAGGGCACCTCAAACTATCCTTGTGCAAATCACAGCTTGCTAAGTAGTTCTGTGACAGAAAAAATATAGACCAAACCATCTGCAATGGTGAACCACCAGCAAAGAAGAGCAAAAAACGGTGAAATTCTGCAACGGTCACTTTTATTCAATTTCTTCTGCCAGGGAACTAATTCAAGAAAAAGTCATTAGTGATTCTGCTAGCCCAAATTGTGAGCTTTAATTTGGTAATTAAGCAATCATTTTAAAATTAATTTAAGGCTGAATAATTTACATTTTACTGGAATACCCCGAAAAACACTTCCATTTTTTGAAATTCCGTAACGGCCTCTATTTTGACTATAGCTTTTGATCCACTTGTTCAATCAAGCTCAAATTATTTTTGGTAGTAGAACTCCCTAATATCCATCATTGGTATAAATTTCATCGATAAACGTTGCTTTGCCAAGATAAAGGCACAGAAGGCAAAAGAATGAAATTCCGTAACATTTGGCCAAGCCGTATAGTCAAATTTATAAAAGCTCAAACGATATTACTAATGGAAAGAAAATAGGCTCACGTTTTGGTAAGCAGTGATAAAATCCTATTCTTTACACTTTCAAAAAAAAGAAAAGAAAATTAGCTGGTCTCAAACGAATATTCATTAGTGAATGTTATGGTTCATTTATCTCTAATTTTTGTATAAACTCTTCATGTCAAACGATGTCCATACTCAAGAGAGAAGTGAAAACATTCAATACACGTGTTACGTGAATGATGCGCTATTTGATCGAAGTTCGATTGGAATATTCTTGTTTTTTTGAATGTGTGTGTGATATACTCGACTTGTTTTTTATCTTCTCTATTGACCGATTTAACATACATAGAACTTGAGTGATCGTAATAAGAGAAGATTTGACAAGTTAAATTGTCAAGTGTATTATGACGTAAAATGAAAAAAATCACGCGAACAAGTAAAATTTTATGATGATATGAAAAAAGAGTTATCTATCCATCATTACATAGATTTTTTGAATATCTAAAATGAATGTTTATTTTATACGTGTTGAGCATTCTAAAAGATATTGAATAATACACAATCCAACCACGATTCACTGCCAATTGAATACCAACTTATAGAGAAATTATTTCATAAAACTCATTTTGACTCGCGTTTGATGGCATATTTTTGTCATGTTACGTCGTTGTAGTGATATTCACTGATAACTATTGAAAAAATTCAAATTTATCAGCTTTGATTCTAAGTAGATGATAAACAAGATTATTCTCAATTATTGGATAAAGTTAACATCTCTTCACTCATAAAAAAACGTCACTAATAGCATTCTTCAGTGTCTTAGAAATAAGACAACAGCAACTGACTTTTCCTCTATTGGTCGTGCGCGTGCATATTCTATTTTTGAAATAATGATAACGTTCATTTTTCTGTATTAAAATTGATATTTCCGGTGGAGAAAGTTAATTTTGTAATGTGAGTAGGGATTACGCTAATTTTTTTAGTAGTGGTGTGAATGACGTCTTCGTATCTATAAAATAAATCTTTTATTTATTATCGTGTCGAATATGAGTACGTAAGTAAGTAGCACGAAAAAGA
Organism: Didymodactylos carnosus; assembly: GCA_905250885.1. Classification (NCBI taxonomy): domain Eukaryota; kingdom Metazoa; phylum Rotifera; class Eurotatoria; order Philodinida; family Philodinidae; genus Didymodactylos; species Didymodactylos carnosus. The sequence continues at coordinate 12,888 of CAJNOQ010001676.1, read as the reverse complement.
AGACAGAAGAATAACATTTAACACGAACATTCGAAAGTCCATTACTAAAGAAGGAAACTGTGTAACGCAATCCCTAATCTCTCAATTGAACGCTAAGAGTAATTACGTGATTTACTTAAGAGTAAATAAAAAAAATGCATATTTAAAAATATGACTAGAAAGCCAACTGTGCTCCGTAAAGATTGGAAAGTCAACTGAGTGAAACGGCAATCAGAGAAAGTCAAACACTCACAAAACTTTGAGGAGATGTTCAGACGGTATTTGTATATTATATGCAGGACATAAACCATGCCTGTAATATTCTTATAGGTAACCATCGGTCAACTAAGTTCTTTCTAGTAACTATACACTACTATCTGTGAAAAAAAATAAGGCACGTGACTATTTTTTAAATAACTGAAGAACGAAAAGAGATAAGAAGTTGCGGTTTCCACCATTCGAAAGAGGAGACTTGAAGGCATGTTTTCATAATCAAAATTTTTTCAGAAGACTTTTCTGAAACGGGTTCTCCAGGAGGTTTTGGGAAAACTAGGCCGTGTGTAAACCTTTTCCAGTAGGACTGTATTCATTTTTTTTTATGCACTAATAGCACGGAGGGTCTTCTTCAAAATAGGAGTCAAGCAAGACCTTGATTTTCCGCTGTTCGAGCATTGTATCAGATTTCCTACGAGTCCCAGGACTGGCAACCAGTGACTATTGGTAGCCTTGAAGACGGTTGAACTATTGATAATCGATCATGCTGAGCCTCGTGGCAATATTTGTTTTGAGAAAAAATTTCAAAAATTTACCGAAAAGCGAGTTTTACAAAAATTAGGGTTTTCAGACAGTTTTCATCTAATATTAAAAAATTCACTGTTCACTCAAAAAACTTCGGATCGACTTCAGAATTCAGGATATGATTAATGTTGTCCGCTAAACGTGATTATAGACCGAACGAATAAAAAAGTACATTTTTATTAATAGGTTTTCCAGAAGCCCTTTGGAAAACCTTAGGGTTCTGAAAATTTTCTTTTGAGATCTCCTCTAAATAAGATATAGAATAGCTTAAATACTCTACATTCTGAAGTTTTGAAGTCGATCCGAAGTTTTTTGAGTGAACAGTGAATTTTTTAATATTAGGTGAAAACCGCCTGAAAACCCTTTTTTGTAAAACTCGCTTTTCGGTAAATTTTTGAAATTTTTTCTCAAAACAAATATTGCCACGAGGCTCAGCATGATCGATTATCAATAGTTCAACCGTCTTCAAGGCTACCAATAGTCACTGGTTGCCAGTCCTGGGACTCATAGGAAGTCCGATACAATACACGACTTAGTTTTCCAAAAACCTCCTGGAGAACCCGTTTCAGAAAAGTCTTCTGAATTTTTCTGGTGACTGGTATTCAACGAAAAAATTTTTAGTTAGGAGCGTTTCGACTTAAAAACGTAAAAAATTTTCTTATTAAATGATAAAATTTCCTTTCTCAGTAGGGGCGACCATCCCCAGCGCACTTCGTCTGAATCCATCACTGGCTCAAATTACCGACAATGTATGTGATATTTATACTATCCTTCTAAAATATCCTATCAGGATCATGCTCATCTGACTCAGCCGAATTTAGAGTTCGATTAATTTGAAATCGAAATTAGAATACAAACGTGGTTATTTGTTATTTTGAACGAAGTAACGTCTGGATACGTTCTCTGGCTTAGCCTTTTTTAGCAGCGATCTACATCATTTTGGTAGCATGTGATTCTACAGGTGTTGATTTTTTGATTTCAAAAATTGTTTAAGTAATTTACACAATAAAAGAAAATGTACTGCAACGTTGGATTGTATTTTCATGTATTCATTCTAGCGTAATATTCGACCATCGTCTAGCTGAAAATAAAATAATTTTTAAAAATCTTTTTTCATTAAAACTCTAATTCATTAGCGCGCCTTCGTTTCAAAAATACAATATCTTATTAAAATTTCTCGATATTTCTCGATGTATTTCTTTCTGACATCTTATCCTTCCTATGTGTTAATCATTGAGTTTATCATCAAGTTAAGATATCGCTGTTTTTGATAGTTCTACAAGCTAAAAGTAGTCATTTTGAAATCTCGTTAAAAAGAATAGCTAATGAATCTAATATGAAAAGAAATCGACGTAAATTAAATGATCATACCTCCGTAATAAACTCCATTGTTAACAGAGTTTGTGATACTAACGATACGTGCTCAACAGAAGAAAATGATGGTAATGAATATATGAAACAAAGAACTAAACGAAAATATAAACGCCAATATTTTTCAAGAAGAAAATTAAATAATGCTATTCTGACAATACCAGCTAGAATTTCTCGAATGAAAATTGAAAATGTAATATATCGTAATGCAGTTCCAATGTCCACGAATCGTACTCCAACTGTCGAAAGATTGTTAACACCATGCATCAGTTTTCATCAAAAAGAACAGTCTTCATTCTCGTCACCAACGTTATCATCAACCGAATCACTTTTACTCTATTCTATTATGAGTTTAAATAAACAACCGTCTGAAGTCGATTCTTTAACACCATTAACAAACATCGACTGTATCAGTAATACACAACAGACAAACGCATTAACATTGGTCAGCGATATGGAAACATGGAGAACAAATTATAACTCTGTACAACAACAACAACAATCAGTCATACCCATTATACCAGCAGACGATTTGACATCGATAAGTATTTCAGATACGTTACACAGTTTCACACTCAACAGTGGTGAGTTTCTATTATCTCATGAGAAAATAAATACATCTGCGTCGTCCACAGCGAAAATTTTACAGAAAAAAAGTGAACAAAAATCTAGTAAAAACAAACAAACAATATCGACTCTAAAACATCTAAACAAACGAAAACGCGACATTTTATCTCTGCCCACTTTGAAACCTGTTCAATATAAAACATCAAGTGTTTCACATCTATCTACAACATGTGTATGTTCAACAAACGATAAACAGCAAGCACTTGAATCTATTACCGGTATGCGTTCAGTCGTATTTTCTGCACTACCAGATAATGAAGACAATCATCCACAAAAACAGCAGCAACAAGAAAACTCATACGACCATTTTTCTATCAATGTGGAAGATTATCGTTTAGTAGAAGGGACATCAAAACATCTCAATTCAAAACCATATAGTTCTATGATGGATAAAAATGACACGACTCCAGTTCATGTTAGACAAACAGATTTATCTAGATCTGTCGATTTAACAAATATTTCTTCAACATTCAAAGTATTCATAAGTGTTGTTACTATTTTATTGATTGGATGTGTATTCATCATTGTGTGGCTTGTGTAATAATACGTCACAGGAATCTATTCTTTCTCAGTGCTCCAATAACGCTATCATTAATCTCTTTTTTTATTATTTCATACAAACTTTTAATCAATAAAACAAGGTTTTATGATGAAAATACTCTTTATATTCCAAGATAAACACCTAAGATAGTTGCTCAGTTTAACAAGTGCACGCACATGTTATAACAATTTAAGAATACATTAGGATTCCTAATATAAAAAAGTTCGTTGTGCTCCTTTTTATATATCACATTATAGGAGAAGAAAAAGAAATGAAATTAGAAGATAACGATTAATAAATAACTTTTCATCACCGTTTAAAAAAGAGAGAGAACATCAAAAACTTTTTAAATCACATTTAAATTCGTATAATGATGATAATGTCACTAACTCAATTCAAAAACTGCCTTATACACATTATGCGGGGGGAGGGGAGGAAAGAAGATTCGTTTGGAAAAAAACAAAAAAAATGTCAGCTAAATTCAAACAAAAAAGAAGAAAACAGCCGGAATACAACAAAAAATATCTTTGTTGCACAGTAGTAAGGAAGAGCGAAATCTGGGCAATAAATTTAGCATAAAAACAAACACATTAGCCATTATTTGGATATTGTATATGCTTAAATAATTGAGTACGAGCAGAATCCATGTGACCAAATTTGTCGATACTGTATGTTTATCACATTTGTAGTCTAATCAGACGGTGTTTTAAAGTTTCATTTAATGATAATGATTGTACACTGTCAACAAATGGTTTCTTACATTTGTTATAAATATGTTTTATTGATATTTGTTTTAGTGTACGCGTTTTTACAATTAATGTTTCGAGATGTTGGTATAATTCATTTGTTTTTGTTATCATTTTTTTTTGTAAAATATTTATTGATTTATCGATGACTAATGATGATTGAGTAATGACAAATAGATTAATGAATGGTAATAGACGTTTAGTTAAAGTTTTATTAGTTATTTTGAGTAGACATACTGTAACAATTAGTAAATGTTCATCATCAATCGAATAATCTGGATCGAGTCCATGACATATTAATGCTAGAGTGAGTTCATAAATAGAATTAATTTGAACACATGTTTGAGCATAAGGAATTAAACTAAGAACATGAAATAATAATGCACCTTTTCTAAATTCAACTACTGTAGATTTTAATAGTTTTCGATTATTAGTAAAATAATCTTCGACTATTTGCTCTTCAGTATGAAAACGAACGATAGCGACTAGTAATTGTTGAATAAATAAACATTTTCCAATTAAATTTGAACATAAAAAATTTGGATTAATTAACCATGATTTTAATAGATGAATGATTGTATTCATATTCAATTTGATCGGTTGAAATTCGCATTGGCATAATAAATGAAATATATCCATTGTATCATTTAATTCATCATTTGTAATATGAATATGACAAATTAATTGTAGAAAACGTTCAATAGTATATTTTAAACGACTAGTTAGTGTTGAACTGGTAAGAAATAGAACAGTTAAAAGTTTTTTTAGATATTTAATATCAAACTGATTTGATGAATAGGCATGTTGTTGATGTTTTTGTTGTATAAAACTAATAATTGCTGATAATAAACAATCAATACTATTTTGATATTTTCCTGTTGGCATATCAATTTTTGAACCATTGTCAATTAGTAATTCAATTAAATATAAGTACGTTTCGCGCCATTCTTCAATTAAATTCAAATCACCGTAGCGATGTTTGAATAAAACATCTGGTTGATGAGAATGAGACATATCTGAAAAGATAAAACACTAACTTTTTTGTAATACTGACCAAACCGAACACTCTGCACATGTGTTTCCGTTAGTCTATTGACGAATATGGTCAAAACCACTAGTTAGGGCTAGATAGTCCATGTGGTGTAGTACATGAGTATAGAGGGTTGGTTGTATAACAAATGTCTTCGAATGTGAAAATTTACGTTTTAAAATGCTCTATTGTTATTTTGTCTCAATGGCCTGCCACTCTGTTGAACGACTGAAAATTTTAATAGAACAACAGTTGTTCTGTACTGCTAAATTCAAGTTTTGTTAAATATTTTAGTCTTCACAGAAACTCATTAGGTAAAAGTACGAACGCTATTAATATTCTCTTATTTTACAGACATGAACTCGTATATGTGCGAATTTGACTCCTGAACATAGCTTTTTTTGAAAAACAAAACAAAACTATTATCGTATGAAATTGAATACAGAAGGATGATGATACTCGATCATGCCCTCAAATGTGACAAAGTATGCTCTTACTTGTATGACGATTATTTGTACACATGGCTGAATGATGATTAAGTTCCATTTCAAATTCTTTTGTCTGTGAGAAAAATAACATATATATAAAATGTTTATTTTGTAATAATATTTGAATAATATATTCATTTGATAAATTTGGTCGATTTAAAAAGTCTTTCAAACCAGTGGTTAAATATCGTTCCGTAATGATTTTCATCTGTTCTGGTTCAAAGTTATGTGGTTTATTACTGAATAATAAATGTAATAGTGTATTATTGTTTTTATCACAAATTGTAATTTTAAATGAATAATAACGTGATAAAACATTATAAATTCTTTCTGATTTAACATTAGCTAAAAGATTGTATAATATTTTTAACTGTTCTTGTTGTTGATGAGGATGATGATTAACATATAATTCTTGTTGAGATTGTTTAAGAAAATAGTCCAAAATATACTCTGATTCACTATCAATCATTTGTTGAACTAAACGAAATATTTTTGTGCTCGTTTTATGATGAAATAATGATGGTGTCTTTGGACTGGATAAAGATATTAGAGAAGATGTTGATGACGAATAAGAGATACCATTGATTTCTAAAGCATTTGGTAATGATAAACGACCCGTTATTGGTGCTTTAACATTTGTTCCCATCTGTTGACTTATTGTACGATTTAATTGATTAGTATTTTTTCGATAAACAGCTTGATTATTATTTTCTCTTGCCGTTGACCATAAACTCATTGTACTATTATCGTTGAACGGAAGAAACATTAACGAATTATTGTTTGTAGTAGTTTTTAATAGTGTTGCCTTCGTCTTATTTATACTATCACCGCCATCTTCAACAGATCCATCGACTAACGATGTTGTGTAGTATCCGCCATCGGTTGTTGTTTGTTCAACATTCTTCATCGTAAATATGCTTTTTTCTGATTTAGTTATTGGTATTTCTACGGCAGTTTGTGGTTGTTGTTGTGATTTTTGTAATGCTACGTGCTCATTCTGAATACGCAATGCCCACGTCTAAAATGAAACTAAATCTTAGTATTGTTTTACTGATTATCACTTTTTTTTCTTCTACCTTTGTAGCATCATCACTACTAATTGATAGTTCAGTGAAAAATTTTGACGATGAGAAAATATCATTCTCATGTTTTCTGTTATTCATATCTAAAGATGTTGAAAATATCAAATGTTGTTCACTTTCAATTTCTTCGTCGTCGTTTAATACCACCACCTCTTCTGATTCGTCTTTTTCCTGTATTTCATGATTATTATCATCATCATCGAGACAATCATAATGTGGTGTTATTGTGTCACTATAAACATTATTTTCATTTTCAATATTTTTTATCAGTACTCTGTTTGTTAATTCATCTGTTGATTGAAATGAGGTTAAAATTTCATCCATACTATTATTGTTATTGTAGTTTTTATTTGAATCAGTGGTTATTGGAATGATGAAATTTAACGGTGATCGTGTTTCACTAAGAATAATTTTAAAAATTTCAAGGTCATCAAAGGCGAATATAATTTTGAGTGGTGTCAATGAATACTGATATAAAAGATCGACAATTTGTATACAATGTAATTTTTTTATTTTTGACATCCGTTGTAGAGTATATTTTGATAATGTGGTTGGTTGTTTTGGATTACCACCATAATAAAGAAGTAGTCGAACTGCATTTTTCCTTTGAAAACAACATGCTAAGGCTAATGGTAGATCGATCGTTTGAGATGCTGGTGTTTGTGGTAACAGTGAACCACGATTTGGATTACAACCATATTTAAGTAGTAGTTCTAATGCTTGTAAATAATCATGTAATATACACCATTGAATCAAATTATAATATTCATCATTGCATACCAATAAAAGATCTTTACCAATTGATAATGATTTAATAACATTGACTAAATGTGTTTCATCATGTTGATTTTTAGCTGGAAACGATAAAAGTAATAATGTATAAATATCTCTGTCAAAACTGTCGATAAAATCCCCCATAATTTTCTTAAATAATGGTACATCTGAACAGATTAGGTCTCTCTTTCAAGAATTATGACTAAAGGATCTATCCATTAGAGATGAAAGAGTGATCAGTTTATACTAAAATTCTTGAAAGTATCTTGTATTGTTTTCGCTTCCGGAGTGAGATTCAAAACGATAATTAAACAACGTATTTACCGTTAAAAAGTTCTTTGATTATTTGTTGCTCTTCTTGTAATAAATTTCTTCCTAATAACCAATAACAAAAACTTGTGCCGGCATCTAATACTGCCAATAATGAATCAATTGCAACTTTCATTAGATGTTCTGGAAGAAAAGAAAAATAAACTATACTATCAAGTAGACAATAGACACACAATTTGGTACGCGTTGTAATAAAACATCGAACAAAAAATGTCTGATGATGTTAAAATTTAAAAAATTAAGCAGTATTCAGAAAACTATCACGCACACAGTTCGATTAATTCAGACACTATAGTGAAACATTCTTGTATTCCTATTATAAAGTTCCTTCGTCCATCAACAACAGAAAAGTTTATTAGTGTTTAACCACTACTACATACGATAGTATTAAGTGATCTTTTATATTAAACTTAAAAAGTTGTCCCTAGCCGTCACGCTACATTTTTATTCACTTTGAAACTTTTAGAAAATTTAGCATAAATCAATAATCACAAGAGGAAATAAATGAAATACAAATATTTTTATCTAACGTCGGTAGATTATGTTTTATATTCGATGAACAGAAAGAATTGTTAATTGATATTTGTAGATGTTGTGTATCTATAGATATGTCAATTAGTTTTTTTATGATAATCTCTCATTATGTAAATAAAAATAGAATCGTATGAAAGAAGTTAAAATTTTTTTTGTTTCAACATATTAGGCTTAAAATTCACAGTACTAGAGGGTCATAATTTGAAACATAACAAACTCATAGATCGATGAATCTCTTTTTCTAATGTGAGACTATGTTTGAAGTACAAGTAAGAAGAACTGTTGCTTGTTCTGTGAGAAATTTTATCTTTTCACACATAGATAGAAATTAAAAAGTTAGATAGAACCACATCGTTTTTTTCCTTCTCTTTGATAAAAAAAAAAGTATAGGTCTAAAAATACAAAAGTAATTTTACTTACTATCCGTTCTTCTCAACATTCATATTTTCTTTTGTTTTTCAAAGAAAATGCTTGTCTTCAACAGCTCTCGTCCATATTTCTGTTTTAATTTCAAAGTTCACGTTTCAAAATAACCATGTATAATTTTATATCAATATAGTCAAATATACATAACAGGGCATTCACTCAACGGCTGATACGTTTTCTCTTTTTTTTTTTTTTTTGTTTTCTTCGTTTATTTGAACAAGCGAACAGCTGACCTTATCACTCGATTGAACAGAACGATAGATAGGCGGCAGAAGATAGATAACTTTCAATATATAGCAGCAAGGTTCCTCCTTCAGACAATCTCAACTTAACACATTCACAATTCACTCATAAAACGCCAGAACGAGTCAAAAACTTCAGGATATAGTTAATTTTGTTCACTAGACGTGATTACAAAATCCTCAAAAAATTAAAAAATGATATTTTTATCCGGAGATTTTCTAGAAACCCTTTCGGAAAACCATAGGGTTTTATGAATTTTATCTTGTTGATTTCTTTTAAACAGAATATAAAACAGCCTAAATTCTGTACATCCTAAAGTCTTGAACTGGTTCTGATGTTTTTTTGTGTGAATTGTGAATTATTTAATAATAGGTGAAAACAGGCGGAAAATCCTAATTTTTGAAAAACTTGTTTTTTGCTAGATTTTAAAATGTTTTTTTTTGAGAAAAAACATTGCTACGAGATTTAGCATAGTCGAAACTTATGTTTCCATGCATTGCTGGAATTGATTGACTGAAATAAAGAGCAGTCCTAGGACTCCCAGGAAAATCTTGTCTCCTGCGTAACTATGAGAAATGAAGCTCTCGCTTAGATTCTGTTTTGTGGAAGACACTTTAGTTTATCTATTTATGAAAAAAATGAATATATGCTATGTCGTATTTTCCAGTTAGGAAATGTTTTTTCAGAAATTTCCTTGAAAATCGATTTTTGAAAAAAATTTCTAAATATTTCCTGCTTATGAAAACATGCTCTTAAGTCCTGGCTTTCGAATAGCGAAAACCGCGCGCCTTCATCTACTTTCGTTCAACAGCTATTCGAAGCACGGTAACTGGTCTTGTATTTTGGTTTCAATAATAGTTTCACTTGTTACAATAGATAAAAGTGAAATCTTGCGCACATTTAAAGCAAAACTTGTTTTCACAGTTATATCATCAGAATACCTTTGCCCATTTTTGTGAAAAGCCGATGTATACATTTCACATAAAATGAACGAATTTCAGTTAATAGGCAAGACGAGCATATTTTTTACCTGCCATGCACGACTTCTCCTCATCCGTCTTATAGTAGTAAACTCGTGCGGCTTACAGAATAATTAAGTGCATTTCTTTCGTTTGAAAAGATGCGGTTTTTGTAAAATTCAAACGTAATAGAACTTTTACAGATTGTTCGAAAAAATGAGAGAGTGTATGTTTAAGAAATGAAACCGAAGTTTCATAGTCTTTTAAGCGTCCTCGTAGCTATTATTGTACTTATCCACCAATTGTCTCCAACGCACAGATCACATTGATGAAATGATGAAAAACTGTTAGATGATGAATAAGAGGAAACTTTTGCCAGACGAAACAGGTGTATATGGTTCCTTCGGGTTTAATGATCTCATAATCACACTTTTCTATTTGATATACTCGTTCGTATCACTTTCATTCATCATTCCACACATAGAAATTCACATGAACCTAAGGTTTAGTAAAGATGTACGGACTCCTTTTTAAGCCCTGCGCTCCGATCTATACAAATTTCCATGTTCTGTCCTATGATTTTGGTACTCTTGTCCTATTCTGCTCTATAAAGTTTTCTCAAATTGTGTTTGTTTTTTCATAGTGGGATGCCATTTATTCAATTCTGTCCCAAACACATGTGTAAAAATACACTTACCGAACTGAATTAGTTTTTGCTAGCAAAAAGTGTTGTACTTCAATAGTGACAAAAAATTGTTGTTCTAGAAAGAGTCCGGTGTTCTGCATTGACGTACGAATCTTTAGATTTACTCTTGCTCTGCTCTATACATTTTATAACCGAGTTCTGCCCTGACTTACAGGTCAGGGTAGAGCAACGTCGACTTGCACATCTCTACGGTTCAGTACATCAAAACAAGAACTATTTATGTTCTCTGAGAATGAAGAACTCTTTTGTTTACATTAACTAAAAATTCTTTCATTCTTTCTTCGTATAGATAATACGTGATGCGTTATACTCAGCGAAAGATTTTTTAGTGCAAGTCATATATGGATCTTTCTAAACTAATTAACTTATCATTTTCCAAGTCTTGAATTTCTATGCTTACTTAGATGATAAATACTGTACTCTATGCTGAATATATAGACACAAACTTCCAATAAACCGCACGAAACCTGCGGTATCCCAGAAAAATGTGACATCCATTTTGAATGTTTATTTGAACATCGCTCGCAGACATTGGTCACAAAAAACATACACAAAGCCAGTTATATTTTTAGCGTTGATGTCTACTTACACGATCACTGAACAGCATCTTTTTTTGTATATATCGGCTGTTTTGACTTCACATTCGACCATAAAACAGTTTTATCTGTGAATTTACATTAAGGAAAATAAAACCTGTTATATCATCGATTTTTGGTTTTCATTTCTTTACGACAGAACGACTATCTTCTCTTCAACTATTTGATATGACATTGTATAGTAGATGTGCATACATGACGTGCGTTTTTTCTCAACGCATTTTCTTTCTAAAACCAGCTGTACCAAATTTTATTATTCAGCCAGAGAATATATGATGACCATAATAATATTATTCTATAGTTATTTTTTTTCAAGACAGAAAAGCACTATGACCCACACAATTGAGAAAGGGTGTATGTAGTGAGTTACAATCACGTGTCCAGTCTAAGAAATTTGTTTCATGTTGTACACGCTATTAAAAATATTAACTTGACATCCATTTTATAACGTTTTTTGCTATTGTCGCGATAATGGTTAACGCGCGATGTATTATATATAAATATGACCTATTTTTTGTAATATGACCCAACATTTTTGATAAGCACAGTATCACATCAGACAATAAAAGATGCATCAAAGAATGATAACAAAGTAGTGATCAAATGTTAATACAAATACTCATCAAGTGAAAACAGACATTTCCGTATTTGCTGGTTGCCTTATACAAAAGTTTATGTTCAGAGATTTGGTTCTACTTTTCGGAAAAGAACTGGACTTTAAAATGAGGATAGTAGTATGTAGTTTCTAGGTGATAAACCAAACACGTCTCAAAACAGTACAGTCTTTTCAAATTTTATTTTCTATCCGATATAAGTAAATGCGACATATTTCTCCTGAACATTAGTAGAAAGAATGATAAAAGCTTAGCTTTATAGTATATACATATAGAAGAAGCTTCTTAACTACGTAAAAGATATTCGAAAGAAATCTTAAGGGTACGACGAACGCAATGAACAATTAGATGATAAAATTCAGTTTCAAGCTTTAGACTGCAATGCTATCAGATGCTATAGATCAGAGAATTTTGCGTTTAACAGCGTTTTTAGTTTGGTTGCACAACGAATACTTGCAGTATCGTAGGACAGGAAGAGTAACTCTCCAATTGCATAACATTTAAATTAATGTGTAATACAGTATGTCTGAATTATATATGCATCATCCCACCATCTCTGTTACATATTGCACTCTAAAGCAGTTAATTACTTAAAAACTCTTTTGCATTTCTCCGGAGTATAAACTTACAAGAGATGTAGTACCGGGATAGTGACGAGTAGTAAAATTGGATTTAATCAGTTGTCATTGAGGCACTGCTAGTCGACGAGCATGTTCGATGATTGAATAACGATAATGTGGTGTAACTATCTTGTAATTGAAGCACTTTCCACAGTAACGAATCACGTTGTTTTGTTGAACGACAAATGTAATAAATGAAACTGAGAAGTAAACTGTCAAGCAAGACAGTGACTACACTGTAAAAAATGGTCGTAGATTAATAAACTATCAAAAAGGGTTTATTGAGATCAATAAACCTTTTAAAAAACGCTTTTCCATTTTTTATATCCAAAAACAAACTAAAAAGCGTTCGTGACAGATGCAAAATGGAAAACGGGCGGTTTTTTGTCGAGTCTAAAATATCAGCTAAAAAACTCTTCAGTTT